>JAJOZX010009782.1:0-143206 GCA_023014485.1 Bathynomus jamesi
GTAAATAGACACATTTTAAAAAAAAAATTCAGATTTGATTATAAGAGCCAATAAATAATAAAAAATTTACTGGATCAATAAATGCGAGAAAAAGGAACACTATTTTAAATATATCGATTCATTTAATTTGTTATTTACCGACTTTTATAACCAAATCAGATAATAAAAGAAAAAAAAATTATTGTTAATATTAATTAATAAAACTCCGACTGAACAAAATAGGCTCGAAATGTACTTTGGTTCGGACATAATGTAACAGGAGGTCAAAGGTGGGACTTCAACCTGTTAAAGATAGATCAATGTATGTTTATATAAACCTTTAACGTTCTATGGACACCATTGAAATGAGAGAAATTAATATTTTTTAAACTTATTTTAACTTTTTGTTAATAATCATTACATTTTGAATAGGAGAAATTTAATTTATTTAATTTAACAGCTTTGAACATAAACAAAAACAAAAAATATTTGTCGTTTCTTCAAAAATTTGACGATAATTTGTGTTGAAAATTGGACGTAGGATATAGGCCATCTTTTTCTTAGTTCGAATCATTTCTTTAATTTATCGTATTTAATTTAGGTTTGGGATTTAATTTATTGACTGCCCGGTTAGGTCAACTGTACGCCCTTAACAAGTGATTTGGTTAAGTGGTGATATTTTCGTTTAAACTAACGAAAATATCACGACTGAACCTAACCAATCATCAAAGGCGTACAGTTGACCTACCAGGCATTCAGTTGACCTAACCTGGCATTCAATTAACCTAACATACTATAGAAAGTTAAAATAAATTTAAAAAATATTAATTTCTTTCATTTCAGTGGTGCCCATAGAACGGAAAAGGTCCATATAAACATACATTGACCTATCTTTAACAGGTTGAAGTCCCACCTTTGACCTCCTGTTACATTATGTTCGAACCAAAGTACATTTCGAGCATATTTTGTTCAGTCGGAGTTCTGTTAATTAATATTTATGCAATAAATTAATATTTTCGTAAATAAATTTATTTAATAATAATAATAATAATAATAATAATTAATAATAAATCAAATTTATTTAATAATTAAAAGTATTGGAATAACATTTTTGTTACTTACTTTAAATTACATAAAATTATACATTTTTTAATAATCCATTTTGGATCACCTGAAGATCAGGGCCCCCAGCCTTCTTTAGTTAGCCTTATAAGGCTAACTAACGAAAATATCACGACTTAACCTAACTAATTGTCAAGGGCGTACAGTTGACCTAACGATTGGTGAGGTTAAGTCGTGATATTTTCGTTAGTTAGCCTTATAAGGCTAACTAACGAAGGCTGGGGGCCCTGATCTTCAGGTGATCCTCCATTTTAATAATAATAATAATAATTTCATCTATACATTATTTTTGTTTCATTTATTTAAACGTTTTTTGTGTCTTCCACGGTCTTTCTTTTCTCTCCTTATCTCTCTTTTCTCCTTATCTCTCTTCTATCTTTATCTGTCTCTTCTCTCCTTATCTGTCTCTTCTCTCCTTATCTGTCTCTTCTCTCCTTATCTGTCTCTTCTCCTATCTGTCTCTTCTCTCCTATCTCTCTTCCTCTTATCTGTCTCTCTCCTTATCTGTCTCTTCTCTCCTTATCTGTCTCTTCTCTCCTTATCTGTCTCTTCTCTCCTTATCTGTCTCTTCTCTCCTTATCTGTCTCTTCTCTCCTTATCTGTCTCTTCTCTCCTTATTTCTCTTCTCTCCTTATTTCTCTTCTCTCCTTATTTCTGTACACAAACCATATTTATAGTGTTAATTTAAATAAGGAGTACATTGGCGACTTTTGAAAGATGTGTTCTGGAATCATATTATTCTAAACATTTTAGTCCTAATACATTTTTTTATGCCGGAAGAAAGGACCAAGGGCAAATGCTCGCAAAAGCGCGCACCCCTCCAAAAAAAATTCTAGAACCAAACTTTAAAGGGTTGTAAATAAATTATAGTTAATAGTTAATATAAGAAAAACAACCCAAAAATAGACTATTGATAAAAACGTGTTCGAATTGACATTCTCATCTCGTTTCCAGTCTCGTAGATATGATATAAAATATGGATATAATTACCCACAAACTGAACTCTGGAGTACTTGACAAGATCTGTCCTTCGGAGATATAATTTGTTGATCTGATTGGTTTTAACCGGTTTAGGCGTGGTCTCCGAAGGAACGAGCCATTCTTCGAATTAGTCCGTTGACAGCTTCATTTTTCCTTGTTTGACTGGTTCCACCATTTGAAACTGTTAAGCAGTGACAAGTTTTGTTAACTAAAACGGCTGAATGGGCTCGAAAGCCGTTAGTAACAATAATTTCAGCTAAAATATCAAATAATTCAAATTGTATCAACATTTAACGAAAGAGTATGATTTTTCTACTTAACATGCAAAAATTATTAAACCTTTTTAATATTTTTTTATAAAAATAATTTTTAACGTAAAATTTACCTGAAATTATTAAAAAAATTGTTCGAAATGCTTTCCTTCCATTTCAATAACTTTTTTATTCTTGGCCTGAATTCAACTATGGCTCGATTTACTTGTTTCTGTGGAAGCTCTTCCCATTCTTGAATGATGATCTCGCGTAAATGAGAAACATCTTTTATCCTAGTCCTGTAGACGCGCTCTGCTAAGTTCTCCCATATTCCGGCCAAGAATAAAAAAGTTATTGAAATGGAAGGAAAGCATTTCGAACAATTTTTTTAATAATTTCAGGTAAATTTCACGTTAAAAATTATTTTTATAAAAAAAATATTAAAAAAGTTTAATAATTTTGGCATGGTAAGTAGAAAAAATCATACTCTTTCGTTAAATGTTGATAGAATTTGATTTATTTGATATTTTAGTCTGAAAACTTGTTTGCATATAGATAAATACGTAGGTTTTATTGTATAAAAGTTTTATTAAAATTAAATGATAAATATTGATTTTATAGGCTTTTTAAAATGTACCCCCTTTTTTATGGCACACTCGTTATATATATATATATAGTGTGTGTGTGTGTGTGTGTGTGGTGTGTGTGTTGTGTGTGTGTGTGTGTGTTTTATCGAAAACCTGCAAAGGAAACAAAATATAGTTAACCGGTCAATGGAATGAAGCTCTTCGTGGAACTTCACATAATTTGGTCTCTCATCTGAAATTGCGTGAGAGAGAGGTTAATTCGAAAAAGACAAGAAACAAGAGAGTTCCTTAGAAACAATCCAATATCGTGGTTCATTAGGATTAGAACTGAACAAACTGTCCAAATTACAGTATAAATAAAGACGTTATGCAGTTAAACCTCACGTCACTTATACGTGGTGACATGTAGACTTGGTAGACATGTTTTCCTTTCAGATTAAGTTGGCGCTGCTGGGACCTCTTGCGAGACAAAACTTTTGGCCGATGGACCAAATTCTCGAAACGTTACTTCGCCGACTGATCATAGGATCGAATTTAGCCCGGTAGCTACAAAGACTATTATTACTTGGAAATTTCCTGGATAATAAAAACTGAATAAAATCTTTCTAGACACTTGTTTGATGAAACATTTATTCCAGTGTTTGTTGTGTGGTTTTTGTTGTGTCATTTTTGTTGTGCCGTTTTTGTTGTGTGTTGTGTGTCGTTAAGACGACGATTAAAAAGAATGCGAAGGATTAAAAATTGCACTATTGGTGTCACCCGTATGAGAATATTATACCCATGTTCATCTATACTCTTATCACAGTCACCCGAGTCTCCCTACACGACCACAATTCACAGCCACTGTATGGAATATTATATATCCCATCAGTGGCGTACATAATGGAGGGCATAGGGGTCATAGGCCCCCATTGTAAAAATTATCACTGCTCTCATTAAAGATATTTGAAAAAGAAAGTTTCAAAAATCGATAACTTTGCAACATTCACCACAAAAAAATCTTGATGTCATGTAGAATTTCAGTTATTTTATGGTTACCAGGACATGTTATTAACTCAAAACTCAAAAGCAATTTTAGCTGGCTTAGGAACGTTTATATATGTCTTTATACGTACGATTAATTTGTGCAAATTTAATTCTTTGCCCATAAATTGGAAATAAAATACAACTGAAGCTTTCCAAGATGCAATTCATTTTGATTCCAAATCAATCATCATCAATTTTAAGCTGACACACAAACACACAATATAGTTGTGTGTGTGTGTGTGTGTGTGTGTGTGTGCCCCCGACTTTAAGAAATGCTGTGTACGTCCCTGTACCCGATCTTTAAGTACATTACTATTTGGTTGGTTGTTGCGTATGACTGATAGGACATTAAAGTTTGATTTATGAACCCTGTTTGGAATTAACTTTTAATATTCAAACTATCTAAAGCAAGCAATATGTCTTGCCATTAGGATAGGAGGAGTGACGTAATAAATTTCCTTTAATCGACCTTTGAATGGATCAAATAAAACCCTATGAATAACGTGACTTATTAAAAACATCAACATTATAGTCTCGTTCGTTCTCTAAAAATTAGCGATCGTACAACTGGCTTGCCCACCAGTGATGTTTCTTTTAACATTATCAGGATTAGAAAAGCCGTGAAGATACGCATCTTAGAGGCTTCCTTTAAATTCTGGCTGAGTATTTGTAATACTTAAATGTACTGTAAAGTAATTTCAACAAGAACCCCGACACTGAAATGTTTCAAAAGCCCATCTCACACGGCCGTTTGTACCCGCTTTTCACCGCTGAATCGCGCTTCGCTTAACCCGATTAAAGCCGTATAAACATTAATCAGCAACAATCGGAGTTTGATAATGTATCGAATGTATTAATCGCTATTCAGCGACAAGATTTTGGAAACTTTCAAGCCTCTATTGTTGTCAACTAAAATGTAAACGGATACAATTGGTTTTATCGGGTCAAGATTCAGCGGTGAAAAACAACAATAAACAGCCAGGTGATATGGTTTTAAGGATCTGTTTCTTCTGTACGCTTTCTCGCAGTAGCCTTCTCTTCATGGATCCCATTGCGTTTGTTTATATATATATATATATATAATATATATATGTGTCTTCTGAGGCCTTTTCCTCACCAGTGTAACTCACTTTCATGTTAGCCATTGCGTGTTATTCTACTTGCAACAAAAAAAAAGTCCGAAAACAAGACATCAGTTTGAACATTTGTTTTAGTTCTAATGTATTACTTTTGTAAATTTAATTTTAAAATAAATTTTCTTATGAGACCGGACTTGTGGGACACCCTGTGTATATTAAAAATTCAAAAACCTTTATTTAGAGACAAAATACAACTTCCAAAAAGTTCTATAATATTGTTTTAGCATTTTTTTCCGTACAATTTAGATATCTGATACTATTATTATTATTATTATTATTATTACACTAATATGCTTAAAGTATTCTAATCTAAATATACACTTAGGAAGCATGGAAGCTTTTTAGGCAAAATTAATGGGATTAATTTATTTATTTATTTATATATATATATCTTTTGGATTTGTTGTCAACTGCCAAAGGCAAAGAGATATATATATATATATATCTTATTCGTAGTGGCGGCCCAAAATCAGCTAAAATTACACATATTAAAATAAATAAGTATACAAAAAATTAACTATATATGGTATCTATCAATTTGTCCACAGCGTAGACCTTGTATTATTAAAAAATTTATATAAATAGAACTAAGTAAATTCTTTATTTAAAGTATCTTTGGGAAAAAAATCTTTTAAAACCTCAAGAAAGTGTTATTCCACAACTGATGAACAGAACAAAGTTCGTGCTTTAAGTCACCAATTAAAGGCACACTTAGAACAACGACATTCTGTTATACGGTCGTAGCGCTAGTGATAGTGGGTCGTAGTATATGGTTAAAAATATCCGTAGCAGTATTCATGCATAAAAAGTATTCAGGTTTCGTGTTTTTATATCCTCTCTTACGTGCCTTAGATTACCCATCTCATCTTCCGTTTGTTACTTCACTTCCTAGGTCAAGTGACCTTTGGAACAGCCTTGAAAGGCACCGCAAATAGTTCCACTCAAAGGCGCCAAGTGGAAAAAAAGTGACTTCGAAATTCAAGTGATTAAAGTTTGACAACGATGTATATAAAATAGGAATAAATGAAGTGGCGAGAGAGAGAGAGAGAGAGAGAGAGAGAGAGAGAGAGAGAGAGAGAGAGAGAGAGAGAGAGAGAGAGAGAGAGAGAGAGAGAGAGTTACAAGAAGAAAAATTGAGAACGAAAATTTTACATTTGAGAAAGGGAAAATGGCAGTTGCTTTGATCACAGCTCTGATCTTAAAGTAATTACGAGATGGAGGGCGAGTCGAAGTGGTAAAGAGGGTTTACGAAAAGACAAGAGGGATTCTTTAAGTGGATGGATAAATTATATCTTTTTTTTGTTTTTCCTTTTGGAATCTCACGGAATCTAATTGGGATCTCATAAAGAGAGGGACCCCCCAACCCAATCAAACTCTGCGTAATTATGTGAAAATTTTGCACATTTAGACAAAAAACATAAGCATGAATGCGTCCTTGGGCAAAGTATTTTGCATTGAGCGCATATAACAATTAAATTAGTGAATTTTGCTTATTTATTCTAATAGGATACATTGTTATGGTTAGTGTATATATATATTATAATATATATATATATATATATATATATATATATATGTGTGTGTGTAAATATGGTTCAGTTATTTTATTGTCTCATTATAAATAGATAGAGACCATTCAAACCCCTTCACTATTTTATTTTGGACCCATTTTGGCCTTGTAACGTTTTTATGCTTTAAATATGTAAAGACTGCATTAAAGATTGTAAATATTCACATGCTTAGTGGGCGTAAAATTCTAAAGTTGTAAATGTAACTCATGGACTTGCTTATCAATGATTTAATGATATTGAGCCAATTATTTGCAGCCATTTCAAGGAAAATAACTTATTCAACATTAATACCGACAACGCCGCTGGGGAAATTAAATAGAAACTTTCCTACTGAATACTGTACTACAAGTTTGCTGTTATTACTTATCGTAAGATAACATTCACAGTTTTACTGGGAATAAAAAACCTTTGCGGAAGAGCATATAGCGAACCATCCATTTTCTTTCGCGAACGCGATGAAAGATACTCTCATGATTAGCCAGGTCATCGTCGATGTGTAGCCTTCAACCTGACATTGATTCCTTATTTTCCGTAATTAACTAAGAATGAATCGGCGAATTTTATACCCTCAAAACCCTACGAGTTTGAAACAAAATATTCCAAATCAAAAGGTATAAGAGATGATCACATTTAATTATGAGTTAAAAACTAGATATAATTTAGGTTTTACAGAGTGACCTCCGAGTACAACTTCGATTCGAGCCGGTCAGTAAAATCAAGAACTTAACCCGTACCGATGACCCAGAGCAAGTTCATTATTGAAAGCAAGCAGCTGAAATTATGTCCCCTTATAATGACCTTTTAATCATACCTTAAATGACAATACAGTGCGGACTTTTTTTGCGTGAACGATAAGATTAAAATTAAAAGCATCCATTCTTTAACTTTTTAGTCCATTTAACTTGCACGAACCTGTTTTTATAAGACAAGTTCTTACGTATGTCAGAACTTGTGAAAATGCTGAAAATAAATATAGGACATATTACGTGGTGCGTAATAACGACTTTAATATAATTTCCATTTAAGGAAACAACCAACCATTTCGGTTTTGGGTATTTGGGTTAATTCGGCTGAAGATGTTTAACGTCTCTTGAAAGAACGATATTTTAGTAATATATAATATATATATATATATATATATACATAGTCGAGACCAGTAGTCTTCCCCTTACGTTTCCTCTATCGTAGACGTAAAAGTTCTTTGCATGGCTTCTATATTTGCAATGTCTCGTTTTCTGTGTGGGTTTTTGAGTACTGAGCAACACTCAGTTAGTTACTGGTAGGACTAGACTCTTCCATAATTTTAGCATGATGTCTGCTTTTCTGCTGTGAGTATATTCCCATTATTTTTCTAGCTGTTGTAATTTTAATGTTATAGTGCTCTCTGAATTCTGCATCCGACGACATTATTACTCTAAGTTCCCTGACTTGTGGGTTTGGTGCTTTCTGTTTGGCTTGCACAGTTTTGTACCCTTTATTCTGTAACATTTTGTTATTATCATATCTTAGAATTTGGAATTTTTCTTCGTTGAACTTCATATTGTTGTCTTCTGCCCACTGGAATAATGTTTGAATGTAATTTTATCATTTTTTATGTCACCTTCGTTTGATATTTCCTCGCGTATCTTTGTGTCATTTGCGAAATATAATACAATACTGTCTTTAATATCTGCGAAAATGTCCGCAATCATTATTATGAACAGCAAGGGAGCTAATAATATGTACCTTGTGGAACAGAGCTCATGACTTCTGAGACTTCAGATTTAACCCCATTTACTACCACTCTTTGTGTTCTTTTGAGTCAGAATATTAAATATCCATCTTCTCAGCTTTCCAGTAATTCCTGTATTCTTAAGTTTGAGTGCTATAATTCCATGGTCCCGTAACATGATAATTTATTTATTAGACACAAGCATTTATTACTTAAAAACTCCCTACGTGATGGTGTGTCCTTCTATAGGTGTCCCCTTGAAAATTCATCCCATGCGGGACAAGCATTTAATCCACGAACTTTTACTGTCGATGCACCCACTCCATTCAGGGCCATAGCCAGCAGTTTATATCTTCAACTCTGAAAGAGAAGTAAAAATGTATTACTATCAATGTGAATAATACATAAGTTCTTGGTCATATATATAAAACAGCCTGGTAATTCATTCCTCAAAGGATCACCTGAACCCGATCACTGACAACGTGAGTGGCCGACCAAACCCAACCCAGAAGCCAGCAGCAGGGAACCGACCCAGAGCCTCACCGCCAAGAACACGATACCGACACCACTGACCTACCGAGACTTTGTGTATATATATATATATATATATATATATATATATATATATATACGACAAGGAGATATATTGCATAAATATGGACTGAACTAAATGGATTCGCACAGCACGGAAAACTTAACTAATCCTACGTGGTACAGTTAAATGATTTAAAGGATATACTATATATATATATATATACACACCACACACACACACACACACACACACACACTGTGTTTGAAATAATTGCTCTTTGAACTGGCGGATTTGTAGCTATTAGAAAGATTGGCCCCGCCGGTCACTGCAGGAGCTGTGGGGCTGCAGCTCGAGAGTTGAAGGGTCAATTTTAATTTAGCGCTCTCTGCATTAATATAAGGTTTGAATCCACCACTTCTTGAGTAGAAGTTGAGGGTGCTGGCCACTGTAACTGGATAGTGCCCTTACCTTCTACTCAAGCGGTGGTGGGTTCAAATCATGGTGGGGGCAGTTTTTTACATCATGAAAACGGGCGTGTCATGCATTATATATATTTTTTTTTAATTCAGGGAAGAGGGGCCAAAGGCGAATGCCCGCAAAAGCGACCCCCGCCCATAGAAGAAGAAGAGAGCCAAAATCAAGGTCCAGGGTTTTCGAGATGCTTAAACACTCTGCGTTTGAAAGATTGGAAGTCAGAGACAGGGGGAAAGATGGATTGAGGAAGATTATTCCAGAGTTCACTGGTTGAGTAGATGAAAGAGTGAAAATACCGATTAACCCTTGCATTAGATAGTTGGACAGAAAAGGAATGAGAAAGTGTCGAAAGTCTGGTGCTGCGTGATCTCCTCAGTAAAAGGCGGAGAATTGATGAGACGAAAAGCCTTTGATTCCACCCGGTCAGGTACGGCTGTGTGTGTTGAGCCAATCCATACATGAGAAACATACTCCATACAGGGGCGGACAAGACTCCTGTACAGAGAGAGCAACTGAGCGGGAGTGAAGAGAACGCGGAGGCGGTACAGTATACCTAACCTCTTAGAAACTATTTTAGAAAGAGAGTATATGTGATCTTTCCAGGAAAGATCACGAGAAAAGGAAGCGCCAAGAATGTTAAGAGGAGACGAAGGATGAGTTTTGTATTGTTGAAGGTAAGGGGATAATCGTGTGAAAGACTTTGACGCGTAGACAGATGAAGAAACCGAGTTTTTGAGGCATTGAAAGCCACAAGGTTTTCTCTGCCCCAATCAGAGATGGCAGAAAGATCAGAGGTCAGGTGTACTATAGCCGTCCCACGCGAATCATGGAGTGACTGCTGAGAGGTACGCTTTGGGAAGCGGGTGGGAAGTGAAGAGTGGAGTCATTGCATAGGAGTGAATATGACACGAAGTGCGACTTAAAAAATCATTGATAAATAAAAGGAAAAGGGGGTGACAGGACAGAACCTGAGGAACACCACTGTTAATAGCTTTAGGAGAAGAACAGTGGCCATCTACAACCGCAGCTATAGATCGGCCAGAAAGGAAATTAGAGAAGAAAGCACAGATAGAAGGAGGGCAGTTTGAAAATTAAAAATTTGTGCCAGACTCTATCAAAAACTTTTGATATGTCAAGCGCAATAGCAGAAGTTTCACCAAAATCCCGAAAGGAAGATTACCAAGAGTCAGAGAGATACGCAAGAAGATCGCCAGTAGAACGTCCATGATGGAACCCACATTGACCATCTGAAAGAAGATTGTGAGAAGAGAGGTGTTTAAAAATCTTTCTATTAAGGATATATACATACATACATATATATATATATATATATATATATATATATATATATATATATATATATATATACAAACTCAGAATGGTCCATACATATATATATATATATATATATATATATATATATATATTATATATACACACATTTTCAACTGCAAAGAACACGCAGTATAATTAACGTAAAGAACGACGCTTGTATAGAAGACATTCCGCGCAAGATGAGGAGGGAGAACGAACAAATGAAAAAATGAGGTAACCACCCGGGAATCGAAGCCGGGATCTTCCGATTGCCGGTCAGATATGATAACCATACACCATGGGCCTCACTCGATCAGAAGTCGTAATTCTCCTACATACGCGCAGAAACCAATGCCCCGAGGGGGGCACCTCCTGCATGCCGCACATGTATACATTTTCAATTGCAAAGAAACACGCAGTATAATTAACTAAAGAACGACGCTTGTATAGAAGACATTCCGCGCAAGATGAGGAGGGAGAACGAACAATGAAAAAATGAGGTAACCACCCGGGAATCGAACCGGGATCTTCCGATTGCGGTCAGAGGTCAGGTTACCTCATTTTTTAATTGTTCGTTCTCCCCTTCATCTTGCGCGGAATGTCTTCTATACAAGCGTCGTTCTTTACGATATTATATATATATATATATATATATATATATATATAAAGTTACGTATTTCATATGAAGAAAAAGAAAAGTACCATATTTAGACCAAATGTAACCAAATGTTGGGCATAAGACAATTTTGAGGTATTAAATCACTTTATGAAAGTGTCGAATTAAAATGAGAAAATTCTATAAAATTTGGCACCTAATTTAAACAATTAAAGGGAAGGAATTTGGCCAAATACCTTCAAAGAGTTTATGGTATGATTTATGAGAAGTTACTAATTTGGTGGGGTGGGGGTGGGGTGGGTTGCGTACAATGCGTAGTACCCGAATTGTTTCCTTAAAAAAAAAAGATGACGGTGACATTGAATTCACCTCAATAATACGTTTTCCATTTTTGGAGGAGGAGATTAATATTTAAAGAGATTCGCTTAGAGAATGATTTGGGTAATTTGCATTGTTACAATGGAGAATTGGAGAAATGAGGAACTGGGGAATTTGGGAAATGAGGAAATGGGGGATTTTGGAAATGAGGAAATGGGGAATTTGCATTGTAACAAAAGGGAATTCGATCCAATTCCTCGATCGACCTGACTCGGTAGAACCACCAAAATAATGGAAATTGGTTTTAACTTAATAAATTTGAATGTAATTTAACTTAACTTAATGTAACTAAATATAATAATAGATAAAATGATTCTTATTATATTTAATTTGCTTTAAAATCTATATTGTATAAGATACATTTATAAACTTCACAGGATTTAGGTAATGTCTTTTTGTATAGTTCTATATTGACTTTAAATATTTATTTACGTTATAAATAAGCTAAATGTCATTAATTTTGCCTAAAGAGCTTTCATGCTTCCAAAGGCATATTCAGATGAGAGTATATATAATGTCATAACAACTGTCTAAAAACTGTAAAATTCTGTAATTTTTTTCTTTTTTAATAAAAGTTTTTGGAATTTGAATCTGAATTTGAATAATGAATACGTGAACTGCACGATTTTACATAATGCAAAATTACCCCACCAAGATTCGAACCCACCACCTCTTGAGTAGAAGGTGAGAGCGGTAGTAATTACACTGTGACGGGATATAAGTTCATATAATCTGAAGGAGATTTCATCGTCCGAGGAAACCGATAACGTTTTCTCGCCCGGAAGCGTTTTACGTATTGACCCTCCCGTACTCGAACTGATGACCAGTATTTCATTCCAATTATCTGGTGCAACATGAAAATGTAGTGGGTAGTGCCCTCAATTTCTAATCAAAAGGTGGTTGGTTCGAATCCCAGTGGGGGGGGGGAATATGCAAATTGAGTAGCTTGCAGAAATCAGATGCTAGTTTAGAGCAATCACTTTTACCCATAAAAATCGTGCCTTAATGCCAAAGTTCTCTCTCTTTTTTTTTTTTTTTGCTTTGACATTCAAAACAACGAAATATTCATCAATTGTGGCACTCGGCCTGTCCTTGACTGATCGCAAGTAAAGCTTTGCATCGACATGTTTTTGTCCTTTGAGAGAGAGTCTTTTGGATTTTTGCCTTTTGGTTTTACCACTGCAAACAGTCACAACATCCATTTACGGTGTGTGTCGTACTTATTACATCTGGGCTCAATTTTATATAATTGTACAAAATTAACATTATCTAGTCATATAATATAAAAAAATAAAAAAAAATATATATATATATCATATACACACACAACACACACACATTTTATATATATATATATATATATGATGATAAAACCACGAAGGAAAAAGAAACACAAAGGGGTGCACAAAGGAGCACCCTTTGTGTTTCTTTTTCCTTCGTGGTTTTATTCATCATAAATATTTTTCACGTGTCACTTTCGTGAAATAATTTTTCATATATATATTATAATATATATGCATTTAACTGCAATGACCACGCAGTATATAAATTAATAGAAACGACGTAAATAAGGAGCGTCTCTGCACACGGGGAAGAGAAATAACGAATAAATGAAAAGTGAGGCGAACCGCCCGGGAATTGAACCCAGGGCCTTCCAATTGCCGGTTGGATGCGCTACCATTACACCACGGACCTCACCAATCATAAATCGAAATTCTCCTACATAGGGCAGAAACCAATGCCCTGAGAGGGCACCCTCGCAAATCGTGAATATGTGCATTTAACTGCAATGACCACGCAGTATATAAATGAATAGAAACGACGTAAATAAGGAGCGTCTCTGCACACGGGGAAGAGAAATAACGAATAAATGAAAAGTGAGGCGAACCGCCCGGGATTGAACCCAGGGCCTTCCAATTGCCGGTTGGATGCGCTACCATTACACCACGGACCTCACCAATCATAAATCGAAATTCTCCTACATAGGGCAGAAACCAATGCCCTGAGAGGGCACCCTCGCAAATCCCGGGCGGTTCGCCTCACTTTTCATTATTCGTTATTTCTCTTCCCCTGTGCAGAGACGCTCCTTATTTACGTCGTTTCTATTCATTTATATACTGCGTGGTCATTGCAGTTAAATGCACATATTCACGATTTGCAAGGGTGCCCTCTCAGGGCATTGGTTTCTGCCCTATGTAGGAGAATTTCGATTTATGATTGGTGAGGTCCGTGGTGTAATGGTAGCGCATCCAACCGGCAATTGGAAGGCCCTGGGTTCAATTCCAGGGCGGTTCGCCTCACTTTTCATTTATTCGTTATTTCTCTTCCCCGTGTGCAGAGACGCTCCTTATTTACGTCGTTTCTATTCATTTATATACTGCGTGGTCATTGCAGTTAAATGCACATATTCACGATTTGCGAGGGTGCCCTCTCAGGGCATTGGTTTCTGCCCTATGTAGGAGAATTTCGATTTATGATTGGTGAGGTCCGTGGTGTAATGGTAGCGCATCCAACCGGCAATTGGAAGGCCTGGGTTCAATTCCCGGGCGGTTCGCCTCACTTTTCATTTATTCGTTATTTCTCTTCCCCGTGTGCAGAGACGCTCCTTATTTACGTCGTTTCTATTCATATATATATATATACACAGTATGTATATATATTGTGAAACCGTCCTGCAAATTTTCGCTTGTCATACGACTAATGAGTCTATTCAGGATAAAAGATTTCGTCATGCATAATTATAGAATGTCTACGCAAATTTAGGTGTACAACAGTGAAACAAACAGAAAATTTATTATTATTATTATATTATTATTGTCATTTTTGTTATAAATGAAATTGTCTGGAATTTTGTGGAATATATATATATATATAACACAGGGTGGGTAAAAAAAAGTGACCCCTTAGAAGTAAACTGTCATATTGAAAAAAGTAAGGGGACTAGTGCTCCCAAACTTCATAAATGCTTACCTTAGCATGTTGTTTGTCTTAATTGAGAAGTTGCTCGATGTGTCCCCCTTCCTGCTCAACGCAGGCCTCCAAACGTGGACGCCACTGATCAATACACCTGTTTACATATCGTTGAGACACCTTCTCCCAGCCGAGCAGAATTTTTTCGCGTAGTTCATCTATGTCTCTTATATTAGTACCAGGGATGTAAACTTTGAACTTCAGGGCTTCCCAAACACCATAATCCAGTGGTGAAAGATCGTGGCTACTATCCGGCCACATATTGGGTTCGACAAAATTCGGTGTTTCGTTTTCAAGGAATGTGACAGTTTGTCATGCTCTGTGAGCAGGGGCTCCATCTTGTTGGCTACTATCCGGCTAATATGTGGCCGGATAGTAGCCCCGATCTTCCACCACTAGATTATGGTGTTTGGGAAGCCCTGAAGTCCAAAGTTTACATCCCTGGTACCAATATAAGAGACATAGATGAACTACGCGAAAGAATTCTGCTCGGCTGGGAGAAGGTGTCTCAACGATATGTAAACAGGTGTATTGATCAGTGGCGTCCACGTTTGGAGGTCTGCGTTGAGCAAGAAAGGTGACACATCGAGCAACTTCTCAATTAAGCGAACAACATGCTAAAGTATGTAAGCCTCTATGACCCCCGCAAGGGGGTTCTAAGCTCGTGCTCTTGAGTGCTCTTTGTGCTCATTTGTACATGCTTGTTCCTGGAGGTTTCACGTGTGCCCTCCCGGCCCTAGCACCCAAGGATGATGAGGCTCGACCCTGCAGTCCTTGTCTTGGTTTTTCCACTTCGACTGTCCTTCCACCTTCTTTTTCCTCTGTCTTTCTCTCACTTTTTCTGTTTTTCCGCCGAGATATGCCCTTTTAAATAGAGGCGAATCGGTTCTTCCCGAACTTAAAAAAAAAAAAAAAAAAAAAAAAAAAAAAAAAAAAGCCTCTATGAAGTTTGGGAGCTCTAGTCCCCTTACTTTTTTAGTATGACAGTTTACCTTTAAGGGGTCACTTTTTTTACCCACCCTATATTATATATATATATATAGCCTGCAACCATGGTAAATCGGTATTCCATCTACATAAATCAGCTGCGCCGCCTCATTTTAAACCTTTCTCTTTCGAGCTATATGTTAATGTTAATGCTTGCATGGAAACGCTAAAATTAGAATAATATGAACGGAGGAGAGTAGTCGGACCTTTTTTATTTCTTTATCGAGACAACAAACGCCGATCAAGAGAAAGACCTAATTCAGCTCAACTGTGTGTAACTTAACTGGTGACTGACGAGAGGTACGTTTGGTTCAAGAAAACAGTACCAAGGGCCACGACTACATTGAAAATGCTACGTGAATATTTTGGCGACAGAATTACCGATCAAAGATACGTGACCTTATGGACTTCCCGACTTATTACCGCTAAAAATTGAGCACTGTTAGGAATCAAATTACTGAATATCGAGTTTATATAGCGTAAGATGTACGGTAATGGTTTTCATGAAAAGAATACATGAAATCTGTGTCTCTCATTAAAATATTTCCAAAAACACCACAGGACAAGACATACACAGGTAAGGGTTTGTATATGTCATTTGTACTGTCATGTTTTGCCGTCCTTGATGTTAAGGCGCATTTCTTTTGTAATTCACCAGAGAGGAAGTAACTCAAATACAACTCTCTTTTTCTCAGAAACCTCCCCATTGTACTATTGTCGAAGAGCTGAAATATTTAACTCAGAAGCGCAGTCCAAACGACATTGAAAAGATTTCAAGAACCTATCTCACGCTCTCTCATCGCGCAGTGGTTGGAAAACATTGACAACGCGTCGTGAGGTTAGGCATTTAAAATATTTCTCCCCCAGAGTGCAGGAAACGTCTTTCGACTTTCTTCATAACCCGCAAAAGACAGCTGAAACTTGTATAATTTTGAACACTCGAAAGACAACTTGCAAAAAATGAATTCAGAGGATGCAGTGTAAGAAAAAGCCTCGCGGTTGTTTCAGTGCAGTCGTGAGAAAAGACTTCAGTGGGAAAGAGAACACAAAAACTAGATTTCGAAGGATTGAGAAAAGGTGCTTTAGTTCGACGAAAGCAATTCTGAGGTGAATGAGGCAATGCTTTAAGGTGAAGGTAAGATACATATATAGGTCGTACGTCTGTACAGTATAACGAACTTCAGATCCTTTATTGTAATGAGTATATATACTTTTTATGCTTTCTCTTGCTGATATTTGGAGGGTCAGGGAATTTTATCACCCAGATTGCTTGTTTCCAGTGTAAAGGGTGGAGGTGGAAGCGTTATGGTCAAGGGCTGTTGTCAGCACGAATTGGTAAATTCTTTTGTCGCGAAGGGCGAATGACCTCCTCGACATACACGAATACATTGGAACAGGTTTGGGACACAGTCATCGATAAAATAGTTTGTTCTTCCATAAAAGCATATGTTCCATGCCCAAAGGACAATCCCCAAGGTCATGTATCGTAAACTAGGAGGGACTGGTTTGCCAATAAGCAAATTAATTGTCCCATTACCGGTCCCAATCTCTAGTCCCAAACTCTATCGAACATATTAGGAACAAAGACGAGCAACTAAGATGATTCCGTCTCTTAGGTCAAAGTCGTACGAGGATAGGCTTAAAGAGTTAAAATTGACTACACTCGAGACTAGGAGGTTAAGTGGTGATCTAATCCAGGTTTTCAAAATTATGAATGGGTTTGATAACGTAGATAGAGATAGCTTTTTCGAAATATCTCAATATAATAGGACTAGAAATAACGGGTGTAAGTTGACAAGTAGAAGGTTCGAGACAGCAGTTGCGAAAAACTTTTTTACGCATAGAATAGTAAATAGCTGGAATAGTTTGCCGGTAGAAGTAATTAGTAGCACGTCTATAAACATGTTTAAGAATCGATTGGACGCGCATGTTGATAGAAAGGGTATAGTTTAAGGTAGTAAAATTAAGGCTTTGTGGGGATAGATCCCACAGCTCAACACAAGTGTTGTGGGATATAGGGAGGCAGCGTCTTGGGTTAGGGGATACTCTCTGTCCTTACACACCCCATTTAAAGAGATTCCTCTGCCGAGCGGTGCCCCCCATAGTACTGTGAGGTATTGAAAAACTCATGATCTTCACTTGCCCCACAAACACCTTTAAATGGGAGACCCATAATGGGTGCACACACATTTCTACATTACTGTGCAGTCTTTACAGCCACACCTACACTTTTCCTCGTAAGTGTATATATTGTAATGTATATGGTTGTAAATTTGACTTGGTCCGCAATCGATATGAACCGTGACTTGATGGATACCGTAATGAAATTGACTGGATTCTTTGGATCTGATATATTTGCATGTCCGTTATATAATAGATATAGAGTGTAACATATTTGTGGATAGTAGTCTATTATGACTTGATCCTCTGGATTGAGAGATTCTATCTTTAGTTTTAAATCGATAAGTAATTATTTTTAAATTGATAATGTATATGGTTGTAAATTTTGACTTGGTCCGCAATCGATATGGACCGTGACTTGATGGATACCGTAATGAAATTGACTGGATTCTTTGGATCTGATATATTTGCATGTCCGTTATAAATAGATATAGAATGTAACATATTTGTGGATAGTAGTCTATTATGACTTGCTCCTCTGGACCGAGAGATTCTATCTTTAGTTTTAAACCGATAATTAATTATTTTTAAATTGATAATTATTTAGTTCGTAAAAATTGGTCGTTGCCAATTTACCGGCAGTTTTTAAATAAGTTTCTTATGTTCTTGTGGTTCGGAACCCACGTAAAATTGTAGGTCCCCTACGCCACCACGGAGGACATACACAATACACGATTACGAACACAGTTAGGTAGACCAGCCATGAGTGGATCCTAGGGTCTTTGTTGGTCTGAAACATTATAACATCACTCGTATCACTCAAATTCAGAGCGTCAAGAGAAAAGAATCAAAATAGGAAGTGACGCAGAGAGAGAGAGAGAGAGAGAGAGAGAGAGAGAGAGAGAGAGAGAGAGAGAGAGAGAGAGTCTCAGTAATTTCATGCGACTTCTCAAAAATGCTCTAAATAGAAATAATGAAAGCAAGATCATAATTTTAACGTTAACTAAAATAAATCACAAACAATTATTTATATAAAAGTATGTTAAAAGAAGGTTTTTCAAATGACAGTTTAAAATGCAGTTTAAAATTAACTAAATTTAGCTTAAGATAAAATTTATTTTAATTTTTTTTAATACGGAATTACTTTAATTTTTAATTTTGTATTCTTAAATAAATTGTTGCGGTTTTTAAACTGGATTTTTATTAAAATTACCTTCAAATTTTTTATTTAAATTTTTTTTTATTTAAATTTTGTTACACTTGCCGCGGTTATTTTTCTTATTTTACTTCTTAATCTCCCTCTCTCTCTCTCTCATATATATATATATATATATATATATATATATATATATATAAGAATGAGGAGTGATCAAAAAAATATCGATAATTTTATTGCTACCGACAAATGAATGCAAATAAGAAATAACCGTTTACATATGTGAGTCTTCTTGCCCTCTGGCGTCTGCAGTCTGAAGCAAAATCTCCTACCATGAGTCAGTAATTGGTGTGTTTAAGCAGTACGTCTAAATCTCGGAAATGGAGCAACGCGCGTTCGGAGACGAACGAAATGATTAAAACAGCTTTTGGAAATGATGCTCTCAGTGTAGCTAACGTTTACAAACGGCACAAAAAGTTTAAAAATTAAGAAACATTTGCTCGTACCAGAAATCGAATCTGTTGGACATTTTCATCCGTAAAGAGAAGTGGAAGGGCGGCCACTGCGTTTTTTGTCTTCAAGCGATGTTTCTCCATTTTTAAACTTTTGTGCCATTTGTAAACGTTAGTTACACTGAGAGCATCATTTCCAAAAGCTGTTTTAATCATTTCGTTCGTCTCCGATGCAGATTTTCCAAGTTTGGCACGCGCGTTGCTCCATTTCCAAGATTTAGACGTACTGCAAAAACACACCCACCCTTTAAGCGCTCCAACCAACTACTGACTCATGGTGAGAGATTTTGCTTCAGACTGCAGACGCCAGAGGGCAGGAAGACACATATGTAAACAGTTATTTCTTGTTTGCATTCATTTGTCCGTAGCAATAAAATTATCGATACTTTTTGATCACTCCTCGTATGTATGTATATGCGTAGTAATGCGCCTCGGTGGTGTAGTGGTTAGCGTCGCTGACTACGAATCCATTGGCCCCGGGTTCGAGACCCGGTGACAGCAGCCAGCGCGCAGCAAAACCCAGCTGTTCATCTTTCCACACAATAAAGAAAGTGGTTGATAGATAAATGGGTACCCTGGGTGGCCTCGTGGTTAAGACGCTGGGCTGCTGGTGGGGCGTGGTTCGGATTCCACGTTAAACTGTAGGTCTAAGGTGGAGTGAAAAGCTTGACTTTCGTCAAAATGAACAATTCGGGCGGAAGCTAACCAAAGGTGTGTGTGTGTGTATATATAGGCCTATATTAAATTTGAACATTTGTTTTGGTAAACTTTTGTAAATTTAATTTAAAATAAATTTTCCTATGAGACCGGACTTATGGGACACCCTGTGTGTATATATATATATATTAGTGGTGGACCGGATATTCGCATAATTTTTAACATCCGCATTTTTGACTACGAATGTTATGCGGATATTACCTCTAATAAATTATGCAATTTACAATTAAATTAGCTTATAAAGTAGCTTATAAGGCCCAGTCATGCACATTTCATGTAACGTATTAATAATATAATTATTAATGAAAAAAACAAATATATAAACCTCAAAATATAAATACGTGGTAACACAGAAAATTGAATGAAACTTGTTTCATTGAATTTTCTGTGGCTTGAAACTCTTGAGAAAGTTATTATTTTTATCATAATGAAAACATTAATATTAATTTGAATTCTTATGCATTGCCTGCCATAATAGTAATATCACGAAATTTTAAAAATTATGTCATATATTCATAATTCTATATTATATTGATAGATTAACTAAATATCCGCATCCGCGGATGTTGAAATTAAAAATCCGCATCCGCAGATGTTGAAAAACTGACATCCGGTCCACCACTAATATATATATATATATATATATATATATATATATATATATATATATATATATACTCGTATATGTAATTTAAAAGTTAATTCTTAAAAAGAACATTAATTTTGCTGATTGCTGTATTGAAAGATATATAAACATGACAAATCCCTTCGTAAACACTTCAATTAAATATTTCCTTAAATAGTCAAGTTTCGCCTCAACAATAAAAGAAAGGAATTTCCTGTCGGAGAAGCAATAACCACTCGTTAAAATTGCTGCTCTGAGAAGTTGTCCCGTAAAATATGGTTTTTGAATTAATTTTAAAAAAGATTTAACATGTTTCTGGTGAAAATATGGCAACATTAAAAAAAAAAATAAAGTCTATTTTCAAGTATGAAATTGATGCGGATGAAAATAGAGATACGAAAAGTTCAATTTATTTTTGAGTTTCTTTTTATCTTTAGTGATAATGTTTGCCTTTCATTAAAATATGCAGATGGGTAAAGACCCTCGGGGCATAATGGGTTTGACCACCCGTAGCGCCAAGTTTAGAGTCAGAAATTATTTTTTTTTCAGTTTTTGGGGGGTTCTCTCCGTCAAAAATGGGTGACATAATTGTTTCAGAAAATTACTTCACGCGATGTTCATCTCGCGGGTAGATAACGAATTGAAAAGCGGAATAAACGCTTTTATATACAGTCGCATACAAAAGTCATGATATACTGGGCCACACCTATTTTACGACTTCACGTATCCCGAATTTCGTAAACGATGTTACATCATGCAAGGATGTTCGAACCGTAAACGAACACTCGACATATTTGACTCAGTCTGTGGAAAGTATTACGTAATACAATACAATTTTGAAAGAGATATTTTAAAAACCGTAGATTTTATTCATAATTGCGTCATTTGAGTTTCCATGGTGATTAATTTAACACATTTAATTTTCTTTTCTCATAAAACTGCTTTTGGGTGACATTCTATTTTATTTAATTCTCATTGCAGCGTAAAAACGAAGCAACAGCGTTTCTGTTTGAATGAAAATTAACGTCACACACACACACATACATATATATATATATATATATATATATATATATATATACACGGTGAACCAAAAGTAGGTGGACAGTAGGTTGAATACGGTTTGTGTTATATTATATTATAACTATGGTGTTCATTATAACTATGGTGTTTGTGTTATATTATATTAAATATTATAACTAAATTTATTTAAATTTTATTTTGTATTATAGTATACAAAAAAATTAAATATGTATTCTCAAAATAAACGTTATCATTTACTGTCCACCTACATTTGGTTCACCCTATATATATATATTATATATTTTTGTATACCTTATCTTACCTTGTGATACCTTACAATGGTTTCAAACACCCCCTCATTTGCGAGATTTGGTGAAGGAAAAAATTGGTTTCCACCTTCCTTCTGCCATCGTAGCCAGCTACGATGGCTGGTCAGGGATTTTGCGCAAGAACCTGTCTAGCTGGTTCTTGAAATTATTCAGGTTGGTGTGCTGGAGGTTCCTCAGTTCTTTTAGCAGTACGTTAAAAAGTTTTGGCCTTCGTATGTTGAAGGTATTTTCCATCCTCGTTTTCATGGCTCCCTGTCATACCGCAGCTGGGACAGTACAGAATCTGCCTCTTCTTTCATTTCAGTGCGGTGCGCTTTTATTTCATTTCGAAGATTAAGGACACAACCCTCGAGTATTTTTCATACGCATATTATCGTGTACCGCTCGCGTCTTTCTTTCCAGAGAGTAGAGTTTCAGGGATTGTAGTTGAGATCAGTAGTCTTCATCTTTCGTTTCCTCTATCTTAGACGTAAAAGTTCTTGTATGGCTTCTGTTTTGCAATGTCTCTTCTTCTGTATGAGCTTGTGAGTGTTGAGCAATACCTAACTGCCGGTAGGACTAATTTTTAGTTGCTGTTTGTTTTCTTTGGTGGAAGCTCCTCCAGATAATTCCCATTATTTTTCTAGCTGTTGTGATTTTAATGTTATGGTGTCCTCTGAATCCAGTATCCAATAACATTGTTACTCCAAGATCCCTGACTTATTGGTTTGGTGCTATCAGTTTGGCTAGCAGAGTTTCGTACCCTTTATTCTGTAGCACCTTGTTAAAACCTTGAAGTTTTTTCAATGAATTTTTTATTGTTGTCTTCCGCTCACTTGAATAATGTTTCAATGTCGTTTTGTAATTTTTCTGTCACTTTCTTTTGATATTCCTTGAATATCTTTGCGTCATCCACGAAACACGATACGATATTGTCATTAACATTTGCATCAGTGTCTGTTGTCATTATTATAAACAGCAAGGGAGTTAATACTCTACCTTCTGGGACAGAAATGACGACTTCTGAGACTTCAGATTTGACCCCATTTACTACCATTCTTTGTGTTGTTTAGTCAGAAAATTAAATATCCATCGTCCCAGCTTTCCAGTAATTTCTGTATTCCTAAGTTTGTTTGCTATAATTCCATGATTCCACTTCTAAAACAGATTCTAAGAGGTTAAGTGTGCTGTACCGGCTCCTCAGCTTCATCACCCGCGCTCAGTTGCTGTCTTTCAGCAGGGGTCTTGTCCTCCCCTGTATGGAGTACACTTCTCATGTGTAGGGAGGCAGGCTCAGAGATTTCATCTGGGTTTTCTTCTTTCTTCTCGCTCAGTTTGTATGGGTTATTTACAGTATGTATTCGATTCGCCATTTTTCTTCTATGTTATGAATGGAAAGTTAATATCCCCACAAATTAAAATATTTGGTGCTGGGGTTTTAAGTGATTTAAGTGATTCCATTTGTAACAAATTGGAGTTCAATTTTTGTGGTATTCGGTGGTAGAGTATATATATATATATATATATATATATATATATATATATATATATATATATCAGGGCTTTTTTTTCAGCAATTGCACTTGGGAGAGAAGATACGTTGGCCAGGGTACAAACCCAATATTTCTATTTTACACTTTCAATCTTTCTCACATACGCTTACACAATACATACAGCACAGATCTGTAAGGTGTGTGATGTACAGTTTTTGTTATTATCTGATAATACAGGTATACGGTATCTGAATATACAGTAGCTCAATGTATGTAAGTCTATGATATGGATCTGAATATGTCACTTTTTTCTTTGTTCTCTTTGCCTTTTTCATTATTTGCCAAAAAAGGGGGTTTAGGGGCAATTTATGGAAAGAAAAAAGCAATTTATGGAAAAAAATGTATGGAAAAAATGTATGTAAAAAAAGCCATATATATATATATATATATATATATATATAATTATATATATATAGAGAGAGAGAGAGAGAGAGAGAGAGAGAGAGAGAGAGAGAGAGAGAGAGAGAGAGAGAGAGAGTTGACAAAAGTAATTATTGTAAACAACCATAATTGTACTCAAGAACAAATGGCAAAGCTCATCAATGGAATGCCAGAACGTGTGTCAGCTTTACATAATGCAAAGGAGAAATCAATACGATTCTAAATATATTCATTCAATAAGTTTGTTATTATTTATTGACTTTCATTAATTATCAATAAAAAATCATGGAAAAACCCAATATCCCAAGTAGCACACACATATCGAGCTAATGATGATGATGAAGTAGCAATGACTCAACCTTTTATTGTCGAAATGATAATGACCTTGCAATTTCGAAATAGCAATCTAAATAACAGAAATTTCGATATTGATATCGAAATGGGGTTGAAATTGAGTACTGATGTAAATATATTATACAGTGGATCCATGAGTGGATCCTAGGGTCTTTGTTGGTCTGAAACATTATATCCTCACCTTTGAGGAGAATATATTTTGGAAATGCTGATTGCATTTTATTTCATCAACATATTATTGCATCAACAGTGCATCACTATTAATTTGTGAATTGTAAAAACTATCAACCGCATTTCAACTATATCAACCATGCATCAACAGTCAATCGATGAACCGTGCTACCTGGAATATATATATGTGTATATATATATGGTAATTTTCATTCGAAATATTGTTGATTCGTAATTACGCTGTATTTCGTAAAAGCTCTAGAAGACGGTGTCATGGTAACTGCCGGGATATTCTTTCCATGAGAATAATGCAACGGAATAATAAGGAAAAAAAAAAGAAAAAAAAAAGATAGAAGTATTCAAGGGGAGAACGTGATACGTTGTACAAATAAAAGGTGTTAAACTATGAAGGAAACACCCGATGATGAAGTAACACGAGGAAGAAGACGTTATATCCTCACACTGTCGCTGTTTGACGCTATTTTTTTTTTCCAAATCGTTTCATCATTTCGCCGAATGTTAGCGGAAGAAATATTTAAATTTGATTTCGATATCCTTTTCTCCCGTTCGCCTTTGACCTTTTTCATTTTACTCGTCAAGGTCATTTGGAGAAGTGTTTCGAAAGGTGTTTAGGTATTTTCTTTACCAGCTGTAGTTTCATATACTACAGGAAGTAAATATTCATGATTAAAAATTTTAGGTATTTGACCTCTAGGAGGTCTCTCTCTCTCTCTCTCTCTCTCTAATAGATTTCACCAGAATTTTATACGAATTGTTTTCAACATATAAACATTTTATGAAAGAATTTTAAATTTTTATATGTTAATTAACCCTGTATGGACGGAATGTTTTCATGAAACGAATTATTCTGTAAACATAATAGTCGAAGTGGTCGTTTTGACTTAAGATTTGGTAGCGGCACTTGGCTTGATCACTCAATCTGTAGAGGTCATACGGGTCGGTTACTCTATATATAAATAGGGGGTCATATGGATAGATTACCTTATATATAAATAGAGGTCATATGGGTCGGTTACTCTATATATAAATAGAGGTCATTTGGGTCGGTTACTCTATATATAAATAGAGGTCATATGGGTCGGTTACTCTATGTATAAATAGGGGGTCATATGGATAGATTACCTTATATATAAATAGAGGTCATATGGATAGATTACCTTATATATAAATAGAGGTCATATTGGTTGGTTACTCTATATATAAATAGAGGTCATATGGATCGGTTACTTTATACATAAACAGAGGTCATATAGGTCGGTTACTCTATATATTAATTACATGAAGGATGAATTTACCTAAGAAAACAAGATTAATTTTTAAGGAGTTATAAACTCGGACTCAGAGTTAATGGCTAAACCAAAAACTCGAGCGCCTTATCAGCCGTAACTCATAAAGTCGACGAATGATTGTTGCTAAATGCCCCAAAAGTCGAAAAATCTCCCCTACCAGTTAGCCCATAAGGTCGTACTGTTCAGAATCCTTGGAATGCACCCATTTTGTAATTGTATACCCTCGAGGCGGACGTTTAAATTTAGAACCCCTTCCTCCCTCGAAGTTTAAGGCTACCTTTACAATAAAATAGTAAACTAGGTTCTCTTGCACGAGCGAAAAAAATGACTTGAATAAAAAAAATATTCCTCAAAAATTTTTAATTTCTTTCATATGAAACTAAAAAAAAAATGATTAAAAATGTTGCGATTACGTTCTTTTTTCTAAATGTTTAGAATCGCATTTGATTCCTCTTCAGCGGAGTTATTTTGTATTCATTCCTCTAATTGTTTTTGTTGTTTTATCGAAAACTACGTAAGCTGGACGCTTATTTCACTCTCCAACGACTCAGCAAATAAATGCAGGCGTCTTTCTTATTAACAAAGCTTATTAAATATGTTGTAATGGTCTGTAGGCGTATAGTGAACTTATCACGGGAAACTTTCCATGAACTGGGCCCCCAACCACGCATGACCCACCTGAATTATAGGAGGGGCTGGAATACATCCCCAAGTTGCTTAATTACAACTGAATACGATACTGCACATTGTCGACATGAATCAGCCAAACGTCCGTGATCTTATGTTGCAACCCTTCCGTGGTATGAGCACTGTTTCATCAAACCTTTTTTTTAACCAAATGTTCCCGAAGAAGGAAATTTAGATGTGATCTTGGGGATAGAAATGACTATCACCGAAGAAGCCCTAAATAGGGGCCATGTTCCTCTGTGAAAGAGTAGTTTGTTTATAACCCAAAATAATTCAGTGGTTAATCAAATATTTTAAGTATCTGTTTACTGCAATAATCCTCACATATCAGCAAAGCGGGAGTACAACTTCACGAATAACATTCAAATTATTGCTGTTGATGTATGGCAACGCACCTTTAACAACACAGCGGGGGGTCAATTCAACGGGGATGGGCCACTTCAGCGCCGCCATTTCAGCGCCAGGCCACTTCAGCGACGGTCATTTTCTCTGTTGTTTTTATTGACTATACTTGTTTTGACTTAACTTGTTTTATTAACATTACTTGTTGTTATTAACTTTGTATAATGTTGGTTTGGTTTTGGTTATGGTACTTTATTTTCCTTCCATTATAAAAAAAATTAGTGTTGGGAGGATAATGCAAAAGTACCAGAATTGTTTCTGAATATAGGAACAGAAATGAAGGTGCCCAATTGCACCTGCGTGCAATTGGGCACAATTTATCAAACTAAAATGAAAGCTAACCCTTTGTTTTAGACAATTTTAAATAGAATGTTTTTACTAATAATTTTGAATTAAATAAATCAATCTCTTAAATAAATATTATTTTTAAAATAAATTACTGTAATTAAATAAATTCTTTAAAATAAAAAATTGAATTAATTATTTTCATTAGCTATATCGATCCTTAGCCTGCACATTTTATTGAGTTGTCTTGAAACTATTGTGGCGGGCGCTGAAAGGGCCAATCGCTGAATAGTCTGGCGCTGAAGTGGCCTGGCGCTGAAATGGCGGCGCTGAAACGTCGGCGCTGAATCGTACGCTACCCCAATTCAACACCTCCTGATTCGGGTGGATCATGCATTAGGGTGTGTCAATTTTAGTAAAGTCAACAATTCAAAAACTACTAATGCTCAAATGATGTCATATTTTCTAGCAAACTTAGAAATATCTTTAGTGTTGTTTAAAAAAGCCATTTACCTACTTATATTTGACCATAAAGGTTTGAAATATAACCTAAATATGACTGTAGCATCATATATCAATGTACCATTGATATGTGTGGTCAACTTTGGTTATTTTTGGTGTGCAGTATGGTTTCTAAGTTTCACATAGTCACAAATGCTGGAGTTTTGATTGTGAATGCATGTGTTTTCCCTCCTTTTTGACAATTTTGATTACTTCTTAATGTAAATATTGTGTAATTCAAATTATTCGAAATGTTGCGTGTGACCCAAACTTTCTGTATATTTTGATATGATAGATATATGAAATTGTCATTACTTTGAATAATCAAGTCTTGTACCTATAACAACACAATATCTTCCTATAAGCTCAGATAAAAGGTTAAGAATTTCAATTAACTTAATTTTATGTAATCATAATCAGTAGGCCTATCCAAATTTCAATGACATTTCTTTTGTTCACAGGTCCACAGGATGAATCAGGAAGAAATCAGAACCCGAAGCAAATCAAGTTGTCACCTAAGTCATTTGGTGAGGACTGGGAGGGAACTTCCCCTGCTGAGCTGCCCACAGCCAGAGATCTGCTGAGGTATGGTTTGTTGAGGAGAGAGATGAGTGAGGAAGACAAGAGGAATTACCCAGTTAATGGCCTGATTAACAACGGCTTTGTTCCAGGGCTACTGGCTCAGTGGAGAAAGGCCAACGCTCTATTCACAGGACCTGTAATCAACACTGAGGTCAGGATCAGGGCTAAAGTGAAGGCACTGTGGGATGAAGCAGTGAAGGTGTTCATTGGCAGTGTGAAGCTAGAGGTCAAAGATAGGTTCATGATGAAACTGGAAATTGGTGGACATCCTGACCTGTCACTGTGTGATCAGGAGCTGCAGTGAGCTTGGGTGCAACCCTGTCTGCAACAGTGAGGTTCACATTGACTGCAGCTGCAGGAGCGAGCAGAAGATACCAGTGCAGGAGCTTGCCTTCATTAAAGGTCAGAAGAAAAGGTGGGCAGTGTAGGGGGCATACCAGATGGGTCTAACTGATCACCCTGAAACCAGGAGACAGGAAGCAGTGCTGCAGAGACAGGAGCAGAGAAGGAAGGCCGAGGAGAAGAGGAGGAGGAAGGCAGAGGACTCAGCCAAGAAAGAAGAGTTGAGGGAGGAGTCACTGCTGGAGATGGAGTTGGAGGAGACTGGAGATATACTGGAGGAGGCAGGGAGGAGAGAGGAGGACAAAGACTTCATACCAGAGGCTGCGACAACTTCTTTCTTGCCTGTGGCTAAGAAGAAGAAATACAACACTGAAGATATCACCAACATAGCTCTGGCTAGCTTGAGACATCACACTGGGCTGAGAGAGACTGTCGAGATTGCCACTGCTGCCTGGATTGATGCTGGTCTTATCACAGAGTTTGACACAGCACTGGTGATTGACCACAACAAGTTGAGGAGGGCTCAGGAGAGACTGACCAAGGAGTCAAGAAGTTTGATGAAGAGATTAGAGAAAATGGCATCACCTGTATCTTCTTTGATGGGAAAAGAGATGACACCAAAGTGATGATGGAAGCTGAGGGCAGTGACAGACAGTTTCCTGGCCTTATTAAGGAAGAACTCTACACAGTGTGCAATGAACCAGGTGGGAAATATTTGTGGCATTTTGTATCAGAGCTGCAAAGGAGAGAAGTCATGCTGAGGTCATTACTGATCATCTGGTGAACTGGCTAAGAGAGAGAGAGCAGACCAGACCCTTTTGGCCATAGGAGGTGACAGTACTTATGTGAATACTGGCTGGGAGGGAGGAGTAATGCATTATGTGGAGGCCAAGCTTAGCAGGAAGTTGGTGTGGATTGTCCGTGACTTGCACACTGGGGAGCTGAGTCTCAGACACCTGGTGACTGCACTGGATGGCAAGACATTGAGCAACAAGTGGTCTGGGCCCCTAGGGAAGATGTTAGACATTACCACTGAGCTGGAGATCAACCCAAACTTCATGAGGATCACTGTTGGTCCTTCTCTACCCCATATCAGTCAGAAGGTAGTCAAGGACCTCAACACAGACCAATCATATGGCTACAGAATCATCACTGCCATCAGATTGGGAGAGGTACCTCAGAGTCTAGCTCTCCTGGAGATTGGGCCAGTCTGTCACAGTAGGTGGGTCACCATGGCTCTAAGGTTCTGCAGATTGTGGATTTCCAAACATGGGCTGAAGGGTAGGAACCTGAAGAATCTGAGGATAATTGTGGAATTCATAGTGGGAGTCTACATGCCAAACTGGTTCAACATCAAGTTAAATCTCAGCTGGGTGGAAGGTCCCAGGCATGTACTGTACCAGCTGGAGCTGCTCATAAGTTAGAAGAAGGAGGTGATAGGAATAGTGATGCCTACAGTGAAGAGATCAGCATGCACACTCTGAGGCTGTGCTCCAGGCCATGCTGTGCAGTGAAGTGGAGGAGGAGAGGAGGGAGGCAGTGAAGAGGATACTGGAAATCAGAGGTGAAGGAGATGAGGACACCCAGGTAGGAGACTGCAGTGTCAGACCCAGGAAGACTTCTGACATCAACCCAGATGCCACCAAACTCTCGGAGCTTATTGACTGGAACTCTGGCGTGACTGAGCCTCCTCTGACCTGCTCCCTCACCACTGCTGCAATCAAGGAGTTTCTGGATAGACCAATGGAAGTTCCTGCATGGCCCTCACACACACAGTCAATAGAGAGGTGTGTGTAAGGATGCCAACTGAAGCAGCACAACATGTTTACTCACAAGAGAGGAGGGAGGCGTACATCAGTGGCCAGGTGGCCAGTAGGGAACTCAGGTCCAGGAACAAGAGCAAGGCAGACATGGCATCCTTGGCAAAGTTCAAGAAACCTATCTATATTTCTAAGTTTTAATACTGAAATACAATCAAATGTCTTTAATTGTATGTAATGTATATAAAATGTAGTTATATACAATAAAAAAAAATACTTGCAAAAATTGCTGATTTTTCGTGAACTTCAACTTCAAATATAAGTAGCTAGGAGTAGTCAAAGTTAGATTTTAAAGCCATATTTCGATTTAGCATATAAAAATGCATCATTTGATCACTAGTAGTCTTTGAAAATCTAAAGATTTCACTTTGCTCCCTACAATTGACACACCCTAATCATGCATGGTCGGGGATCAGTTCATGGAAATTTCACCATAATAATGTTTACGGAATTAAAGGATGCTTTTATAAGAAAAAAAATTTTTTTGTTCCTGTCGACGGATAAATGGTTATCGTTCGATTATTGCAGATTGATGATGGCAGGTTCGAAGTGCTTATTAAAACTTTAAAGTTCCAAATTACTAGCATTTACTTTCTCATCCGCTCTTCCTCTCTCTCTCTCACACACACACACACACACACACACACATTTTATATATATATATACTGTATATATATATATATTGTATGTTTGTTTGTTTATGAAGTATAAACATTATCGCCAAACAAAATACTCCTGTTGACACTTTCATGTCACCATTTTAACCAAATTAATATCTATTTATTGAAAGTAAACTAAAGTAAAGATGAAAAGTAAACAAAACTAACGTCTTTGTAAGAGTTTTTATACATTTAATTTCTGGAATCAAACATCATGAATTTTATTACGAAAAACACTTATTCTTAAGTACTATTTCGCTGAAGGAGAATGATCGTTACGTTGTACAAGATTTCCATAAATTATCTTTACAAATTCAATTCAATTTCAATTGAATTTGTAAATATAATTTATGGACACCCTGTATAATGACTTTTATTTTATTTGTGTGTTATTATTACACGGAAATAAATGTAATATTAATTTAAACACGCAAATAATAAACAAAAGGTCTGAGTGTGTTGATATTTTGAGTGTTTGGTCCAGTTTGTGAAGAGCAGGCCAGAGGTGATATGAATGTATTTGTGATTAGAACGAATGCATTTTATTACCTCCAGGGAGGAACAAACCTGCACTGCATCTTGTTCCTGATGAACCATGCACCAACAGCCATGGAACTGTGAGTGTCTGCAATGCAATCTAACGAAAGGATTTTAGCCTGGATTACTCATCGGAATATGATAAATCAAAGTCTATTCTCTACATACTTTGCAGTGTTGCTGTCAGCTGCTGCTTGTGCCATTTGTTTCGTTCTCTCTCCTCATCTTGCGCGGAATATTCTCCTATACAAGCGTCGTTCTTTACGTTAATTATACTGCGTGTTTGCAGTTAAAATGTATATATATAATATATATATATATATATATATATATGAAAAATTATTTCACGAAAGTGACACGTGAAAAGTATTTATGATGAATAAAACCACGAAGGAAAAAGAAACACAAAGGGGTGCTCAAGCGCTTTCGTCTAATGACATCCTCAGGAACACTGGAGTGAAAGGACAGATCAAGGCAATATATAGGTTACAAAAATAAACATACATACATACACATTCACATATATATACATATATATTATTACATATATATATATATATATAAATATATACATATATATAGTAAGCATAGAAAAAAATTGTGGGAGGAGCCAACATTTATATGGTCACAGAAGAATAAAGAAATAAAAATAAATATAAATATAAATTGAGAAAAAATTAATTACAAAATAGTGCCTTAGTGATATATATGTCACAGCCTAAATAATCATAAAGAAATAAACAGGCAAATAAAAAAACCCATAAATACATATACATACTATATATATATATATACATATATATACACATACATATATATATATATATATATATATATATAAAGACACTTTTAGCACTTTGGCCGACCTTCCATATAAATTCAAATGGCTTTTTTATGGAACAGGTCACAAAAGAATAAAATAAAAAAATAAATATAAATATTGTAAGTGGAGTCTACCAATTCAAGCTCAAGAGGGAGGATTTACAATCGATTTAATAGATGCTGCCAAATTGATATATATGTCACATTATTAAAAAATAAAAATTGAAAGATAAATTTTAAGAGAGGCACACCATTTATAAGGGAAAAATTACCACATATGCATATTATAGTCACAAACGAATACAAAAGTACAAATAAATATAAATTGGAAAACAAAATGATCCCTAGATGATATATAAAGAACAATAAAATATATATACAACATATTTACGGTATATATACGAAATATAAACGCAATATATACAGAATATATATATATATATATATATATGCATAAGGGAAAAAAAAATTACCAAATTTGTTTTTATAATTATTGTCTGAGAAAACGGTAGGTCGCAAAAGAATAAAGAAATAAAAATAAATATAACTTGAAAAAATTACAAATAATACACGTACACATATATACCCGCATACCCAAATATATATATACATATACACACATATATACAAACACACACACACACACACACACATATATATATATATATATATACAAGCTTGACCTTCACGAAATGAGAAATCATCCCGCAGAACCTTTGTGAGGTTGTAAGGTAAGGTAAGGTACATACACATATACATATATATATATATATATTTAACTGCATACATACATACATACATACATATACACACATACATACATACATATACACACATATACATACAAACACATTTAACTGCAATGACCACACACATACGCACATACACATACATACATACACATACACTCATACAGCAAAAAATTGAAAATAAAATTGTAAGGGAAACAACAGACAAAAACAAATTTTTTACCAAAGATTTAACAACCTGCCCTTTTTGTTTAAATCCATTCTGAAGGAATTCAGAGCAACGGGATCAAGTTGAACAGACCTTTACTCATGTTAAGGTTATTTGTAAGTTGAATTATAGCCGACTCAAGAATATTTCTATTAACAATGTTGCTAGAGTGAAACAAAACTGAAACATTATTCCAATCAATACAATGGGATAACTCTGACAAATGGACAAAAAGGGCACTGGACAACTGTCCCGTTCTAACGGAATATTGATGCTGTATATATATATATATGTATATGTGTATGTACCTTACCTTACCTTACAACCTCACAAAGGTTCTGCGGGATGATTTCTCATTTCGTGAAGGTCAAGCTTGTATATATATATATATATATATATGTGTGGTGTGTGTGTGTGTGTTTGTATATATGTGTGTATATGTATATATATATTTGGGTATGCGGGTATATATGTGTACGTGTATTATTTGTAATTTTTTCAAGTTATATTTATTTTATTTCTTTATTCTTTTGCGACCTACCGTTTTCTCAGACAATAATTATAAAAACAAATTTGGTAATTTTTTTTTCCCTTATGCATATATATATATATATATATATATTATTCTGTATATATTGCGTTTATATTTCGTATATATACCGTAAATATGTTGTATATATATTTTATTGTTCTTTATATATCATCTAGGGATCATTTTGTTTTCCAATTTATATTTATTTGTACTTTTATTCGTTTGTGACTATAATATGCATATGTGGTAATTTTTCCCTTATAAATTGGTGTGCCTCTCTTAAAATTTATCTTTCAATTTTTATTTTTTAATAATGTGACATATATATCAATTTGGCAGCATCTATTAATCGATTGTAAATCCTCCCTCTTGAGCTTGAATTGGTAGACTCCACTTACAATATTTATATTTATTTTTATTTCTTTATTCTTTTGTGACCTGTTCCATAAAAAAGCCATTTGAATTTATATGGAAGGTCGGCCAAAGTGCTAAAAGTGTCTTTATATATATATATATATATATATATGTATGTGTATATATATGTATATATATATATATATATGTATGTATATGTATTTATGGGTTTTTTATTTGCCTGTTTATTTCTTTATGATTATTTAGGCTGTGACTATATATCACTAAGGCACTATTTTGTAATTAATTTTTTCTCAATTTATATTTATATTTATTTTTATTTCTTTATTCTTCTGTGACCATATAAATGTTGGCTCCTCCCACAATTTTTTTCTATGCTTACTATATATATGTATATATTTATATATATATATATATGTATATATATATATATGTATATATATGTGAATGTGTATGTATGTATGTTTATTTTTGTAACCTATATATTGCCTTGATCTGTCCTTTCACTCCAGTGTTCCTGAGGATGTCATTAGACGAAAGCGCTTGAGCACCCCTTTGTGTTTCTTTTTCCTTCGTGGTTTTTATTCATCATATATATATATATATATATACGTTTATGAAAGGGTTACAACATATGAGAGTTACACCCACCAAGTTATTTCAGGGAATTAGACAATCTCGATATGTGCACTATTTGTAACTCGATACACATCTAGCTCATACTCTACTTCTCATTAACTGCTTGCCAGTATGTCAGGGGTGATAGTGTTAACTGCAATAACAATTTGGTCACGTAAATCTGTTATAGTGCCAGTCTGCTGGTCAACAATGTCTTACAAAGTCCTAATGGAAGAACTTTAAAGGAGACGTAGTCAGGTGTTTGGGGGCCAAACCAGACAATGGACAGTGGTTTTGGAATAGTTCATCCAGATACTTACGCACAATGTTGCCAAAGTGAGTATTGGATGGAGTCCCCCCATCGTGTTGAAAAATCGTGTTATGAAGCAATTGTGACCTTCATAGTTTTGTAATATATCCTGATAATAATATGTAGCGGCTGTCACCGTTGCTTCAACAAAAAAGAACGGCCCAATCGCTCTGTCCTTTGTAACCACACCACACCACATTCACTTTAGCAGTGTCCCTTTCTTACTCATTGACTGCATGTAATTTGTTCTTTCCAAAACGTGTGAAATGTTGCTTCATCTGAGAAACATCCCGATAAAATTGTCATCTTCGTCAATTCGGATAATCTTGTTCATTACAAAAAAGTTGCGCCGCACTGATTTAAAACAAATTTCCTTATTAGCGTATTTGATATGCCAGGTCCGTAACGGTATTCTTTTTTTACATAGAAATCATCGCTTAAAAAACTAATATAATATGACGTAGATACTTACATTCACGTATCTATTTAATAGCAATACATTTAATTTAAGTACAGGCGTACTTTGTTATCGAAGCTGTTTAGGAGAGAAATACATAATTTTTGTTTTATCTAAAATGAATAGAATATCAGGCTTTCCTGAGTAATTTTCACAGATATTTAGTAAACTGTGTAACCCTTTGACTGATGGGTTGATTAGCACCATATCAGCTACATGGTTTAAGACATTTATTCTAATTTCTCCCATAGAACATCCACTGTTGACTTGACAAGTGAATTAGATAGACCATCTTTATGTACATTAAATATTTGGAATGATCGTCAGAAATCGACAGAAATTTTCGGAAAAAAAGACATTTAAAGAACTGGTCCCCTTCCTATCTTCTCTTAAAGGCACGTATCGGGCCCCATGACTCACCCGGGACATCTACATTACCTGTGCCTCCTCTGTCGGCGGCTCTGGCAGTGATATAGCAAAAATCATTGGCGTACCCCATTTTATTATAAATGTTTGATGTTTGATCTGAATACCACAAAATTAGGGTATTCTATGTATATTCCAGAAATATTTGGACGGTTTAAAAGGTACTTGTCCCTTTTTCTGCGTATGATCTTTGTACATTGATCACTTTGTAACGACTTTGAATGAGTGAATAGTTATGCCTGAAGGATTACTGAGGCGCTACTCGCTCACACAACGTATTACAAAGCGATCTATGTATGCGGATCAATTTACAGGAAAAGAACAAAAATTTCAACAGTACATTTATTTCATAAGTTTGTTGAACTGATATATTATAGTTAACACTATCATAAGCCTTACTTAACTCAAGAAAACCGTTATATACTACTAATTGTTTTCAGTGAATATATTTACGTATGTGTGTGTATGTGTGTGTGTGTGTGTGTGCAATAATTCTTTTTAAAATCAAATTCGTTAAGGTATGACTATTATAAATAGTGAGCTTATACAACAAAAATGATTGCTTATTTTCTATATAAAGTATATGTAATTTACATATTACTGTATACTTTACATATTTTATATATACAGAGATTGACGCGCGGAACCCTTGACAGGTATATATATATATATATATATATATATATTATTGTTGTTGTAATGGGGTTGCTTAACTTTCTTCGCAACATCAAAGGTCACGTGACGGAGAGAACCAATAGCTTTACGTGGATTCGCACCACAGGTTGCTACATCACTTGTACGCAGAGAACGATCCCCCATCCAACGTTTAATCATCAATGTCGCTTAACTTCGCTGATCTACTGAAACCAATGTTGCGACATATATATATATATATATATATATATGCTGCAAACCCACAAGGAAAAGAAAAACGATTCCAAGGCCTTTCGTGTATTCAAAGCTACACCTGACGAGGTGTAGCTTTGAACACACGAAAGGCCTTGGAATCGTTTTTCTTTTCCTTGTGGGTTTGCAGCATTCATTCATTTCACGTGTTTTATTGTGAAATTCATCCCATATATATATATAATTATACATATATATATATACATATATATATATAATTATCATATATATATATATATAATTATACATATATATATAATTATACATATATATATAATTATATATATATATATAATTATATATATATATAATTATATATATATATATAATTATATATATATATATAATTATATATATATATATAATTAATATATATATATATATATATATATATATATATATATATATATATATATATATATATATATATATATATATATATATATATATATTATATAATAAACAAAAACAGACAATATATTAAAATGAACGTTAGCAACCTGGTAAGACCCCGCCCCCCCCTTAATTCTGATTCACCTTTTAACTGTTTTATATTTTTTACTTAGTGTCCACACTCTTATACTTTTATTATTTCATTTTTAGTCTTTTAATTTTAATTTAACACATATTGTAACCATTGTCGCTCGTTCATTTTAATATATTGTTTGTTTTTGTTTATTATACTTATTTATTTCTATTTGATTTTAAACTTTTAAACTTATGGTTATTATGTATTTTATCACACTCAGTCATTTTACACACCAAAATACATTTTTCTAGTAGTATTTGATGTGATTTGTTCAAATATGACCTCCATTTCCGTCGGAAATGAGATCCAACAAAGTTATAGTACTTTGAAGTTTGGCTCATTTTCAAGGGAAATGGAAGTCAAAATCTAAGCAAAACACATCAAATATTACTAGAAAAATGTATTTTGGTATTAATTAACCTAACCTAACCTAACCTAACCTTACCTAACCTTACCTAACCTAACTGTGGCTAAACGAGCCTAACCCTGGCTAAACGAGCCTAACCCTGGCTAAACGAGCCTAACCCTGGCTAATGAACCTAGAGTATTACCTTATTATGGATTAGGTGTTGGATACAGACGAGAGCTCGTTTAGCCAGGGTTAGGCTCGTTTAGCCAGGGTTAGGCTCATTTAGCCACGGTTAGGTTAGGTAAGGTTAGGTTAGGTTAATTAATACCAAAATACATTTTTCTAGTAATATTTGATGTTTTGCTTAGATTTTGACTTCCATTTCCCTTGAAAATGAGCCAAACTTCAAAGTACTATAACTTTGTTGAATCTCATTTCCGACGGAAATGGAGGTCATATTTGAACAAATCACATCAAATACTACTAGAAAAATGTATTTTGGTGTGTAAAATGACTGAGTGTGATAAAATACATAATAACCAAACTTTTTAGCATTGATGATGGAAATTGAACTTTTCCGAAACGTTTGTAAATACACATGTACCATCTTTTCGTCCTCCTATTCCTCGCTAAGCTACGTTTCCCTAAGAACAAACCATTCTACCAAGTTATATATATATATACATATATATATATATACACTAAAAAAGATAATTAAACATAATTAAAGCAAAAGTAGATATAAAAAATGGAAATTCTAACGTTAACTGAAGCCGTCGTGTTTTATAACAGTTTTTGTGGTTTTAAAAGGAGGAACTAAAATTCTATTTGAAGCTATTTGCAAAAAATGCTTTGTCCGTTGGCGGATCTTCGAGTTTTAGTTGTACACATTTTTTATGCATTTTCTTTATTTTTCCGGAAGGACAAAACAGACACAGGAAGAGAAGTAGTTTTATGGTTGCTGTAATTAGTATTTAATAAAATTTCAATAAAGGTTAAGTACAGAAACACAAACACAGACAGACAGGCAGGCAGGCAGGCAGGCAGGCAGGCAGACAGACAGACACACACACCATAAATATTTTTCACGTGTTGCTTTCGTGAAATAATTTTCATTCATCACACACACACATATATATATATATATATATATATATATTACCGAAAAGATTAGGACATTAGAAATAAAATAGACGATAACTTTTTACAATGTATTTAGTATGGTATAGATTCGCCTTTGTTTTGATGACAGCCTCCATCGTCTGATCAACACTTTCCACCAATTTTTGCAGGTTTCAGGAAGGATATTGCTCCATTGTTACCGCACTGCATTTTTCAATGCGGTGAGAGAAGTTGGTATCTGCAGTGTGTTCTCGATTCACTCTCTATAACTCATCTCAGAGGTTTTTTATTTGATTGAGATCAAGGTTCTGATAGGCTATGTCATGTTGTTAACGTTTATCTCCTTGAACGAATGGGTTATAGTGAGAATGGGCAATGTGACTGGGCATTGTGATAATGGGCACTGTTGTGTTCGTACACTATAAAATTCTATTATTGCTGGCATTGCGCTGTTGTCCAGAATGTCACAATAGACCGTGAATGGCAGTTATTGTATTCACTAGAGACACTAATGGCACTAGACCAGACCATGAGAAACGTGCCCACACCATCACACCGCCATTTCCATACATGACGGACAGGACATGCACTGAGGATCAAAACGTTTTCTAGGCTGTCGCCACACCTAGACTCTACCACGGTGCACACAGTGTGCAACGGGAATCATTACACCACACGACACATTTCCACTGTTATAGTCCCCAGTTTTGATAAGTTTTGCGCCATTCTAGTCGTCGCTTTGCATCCAGAGCTGTGATATATGGGGTTGCCTGTGGGCAGCTGCCATTCCAGGGAATCCTTCTGCATGCATTTCTCTACGTAGAGAGATGGTGGATTTTAAACTATACACATCCTGTCTTTTCTCACCACACGTTTCAACATTCGCCGCGCACGTTTTGTCATCATTTTTGGCCTGAGTTATACAATATCATGTTCCGCAATCTTCCTTTTCCGTCTAATATTAACCACAGCTGACTTGGAGAACTTTGAAGGTTACGCAATCTTGCACACAGTTTATTTGCGATAATATATCTAACTTTCTTGCCACGCCCAAACTACTCCATCTCTAATCCACTTACCATACTTATTAATACTGACTGTAACACGTAGTAAACTAGCTTATTGTGCCTTTTGGCTACAGTAATTTCCTCTGAAGAACAATTTTCGGTACTCATAGAAATAACCTTGTCCATATATATATATATATATATATATATAATATATATATCAAATTAATACGCTTTTCCGCTTCCGACTACCTTTTATTTTTGTTCCAGTTCCTTTTTCCAGAAGAGCAACAGACTCTGATTCCGATTCCAATTCCAAAATTCAGTATGATTCCAATTCCAGTTTCAATTGATTCTGTTTTTCTCGAAATACAGTAACAATTTGAAATGCATCAACCAACCAATTTTTGTTCTAAGGAAATAGCGAAAAAATGAATATTTTAAATATTAAAATTTTTTCTAAAAACAATTTAGCATCAAAGTTTCAGTCCTTTTCCAATCAATTCCGATGAAGATGAACAAAATTGGACGCTTGGAAGTGAAAATGATTCAAGTGCAGTTTTTACCAATTTTTTGCCTTTTGCCAAGAAGTGACTCAAGTACTTGAATTCGCCTATCCGCGAAATGACTCAAAGTGACTCGAATCTCACTTCGTGGGAAGAAAAAAAAAACCGTGATCAGAGGTGACTCAAGTACTCGAATTACTTTCACTTCCAAGCGTCCAGTTGCACTCGAACCTAGTTCACTTTAATTAAACTCAGGTTGTTAAAGTTAATACATTTCTGTATGGCACCAGGGGCTACTTCGTGGTCAGTGTCTCAACACTGCTTCCCGTCGATCAGAGAAGTTAAGCGACATTGGATCCAGGTGGTAATTGGATGGGGGGACTGTCCTTTGCGTCCAGATGATGTAGCGACCCGTGGTTCTGATCGCACGTAAAGCCGTAGGTCCTCTCCGTCATAAGACCTTTGCCATTACGAACTAGATTAAACACTAAAACAGACTCGCATAAAACCAGAATAATAATGATAATAATAATCTGAGCCTCCTATTTTTTATAGGCATTTTACCACTCGTCCTATCCTCGTTAGTGAACTTTAATTTTGACTGTATTTTCTGCCTGACTGAACATTCCTTGAATTGTGGAATAAACGTCGAATGGAACCGATAGACTTTTTATACGCCAAGTAGATAATAGGATTATGAGTCACTATTAATTTTCGACTCGGAATGTACGGTATACCAGAGCAATATCGATTTTGATCTTGATTCCACTCCGAAATGTCTTTGAATAATTTCAAGCGAGTAATTTCTATTCTTCACTCAACATTTCTCGGCGCAAAATACATGGAAAAAATCCTCTCCTCCAGTTTTTTACCGAAATGGCATATATATATATATATATATATATATATATATAAGAGCATACCCAAACACTGGTCCCGCCAGGAGCTTAGATATATATCTACTATACTCAAATACCAATCCCTCGACCACTTCCTTAATTACCAAATCTCTTTAAAAAGAATTCTTTAACTGTCGACCAGAGAAATTTAAAAAAAAAAGTAGCTGCGCCTTTTTTTTTAAATCTTGTTTGTTCGTCATAGTGAGTAAAACTGCTTTTTGAACATTATATTAACTTCTAGAGTAAAAACTTTGGTCAGAAAGTATTACTGAAAGGAAACTGTAATTATTCCAAATAATTAAGAGGAGACACTGTAATACAGACTTATACATTATCTGTAAAGACACTCTTACAGTGAAATTTCAACAATAATGAGTGATACAGTGAGTGTTCAATGACCCTTTTAATCATGGTGGTGAGTGACGAGCTGGGCACTTGCGTTTTTTTGCGGTACTGCGGTACTACTACCGCACTACCAAACCGGTACCGCATAACGCAGTACCGCAAAGGATCGCTGAAAGTACAGCAGTACCGCTACCGCATTCAAATTTCCCGCGGTACTTTCCGCGGTACCGACCAACACGGTAGTACCGCAAAAAAACCGCAAGTGCCCAGCTCTGCGCGGCGGCGCCACTGGTGACACTTCTTCGTGGAGTGTTTCAGTAGTACCCGGCCGGAAGTCTTTAAAATGAAAATATTACCCTTTGAGAGTAATTTCTGAATTTCTAAGGGTGAAATGAATTCTCTCGATAAAGTGTAAAAAAGCGATTCCAAAGGGTATTTTCAGCTAATTTCTACAGTAATTTGAAATTATGGAGTGGACAACAATCTATGGTACGTTCAAAAAATGTACTGTGGGAAAATTCTTAACAGAACGTCACTCGTCCTTTGTCGAAGAGGTTTCAAATAGTTTTTAAAAATTCTTTGAAAAGCAAGAATATTTCGTGGGAAATTATCTATTTTTAAGTTAGAATACACAAACAAACTACGTAAATTATAAATATTAAATAATTAATTTTTTATTTAATAATTATTATTAGTATTCATTAAAATAATTGTAATTAAATATAATTATAATAATTGTTTATTAAAATAATTAATTAGCGTTCATTATATACACATTAAAAAGAATATCTCTTTCGACCGGTCAGATCGGTGGGTCTAAACCGCTGGGGGAAAGGAAGATGCAGTTTTTACATTAGAATAAGTGACTGGGTTAAGAGACCTGAATATTGAATAATAACTCTTAAGAGAAACTCTTAAGTGACACTTAATGTCTGTTCTTTTATCCCTTACAAATAAAGATAAGAAAAGATTGATAATATTACAACTGAGAAGCTAGTCCATGGACTAGATCATGAATGCGCAAAGTTGGGGGGGGGGGGAACACGAACAGTCATTAAGGGCGGGGGGGAGTTTAGCGAAAAAATTTATAACCAATTACGAACGCGGTGGGGAATGACATGAATTGAAAATAACAACTAAATAAATTAGTTATAATTAGTTTAGTAAAGGTTTTCATTGAGTGTTTGGAAAATTACAATATTTATTTAAAATAAAGGTTTGATCTTTTCGAATTAACATCTGTTTGTTCTTCGTCACTCGAGACGTGATGACAGGGTCATTCCACAGTGACGCGCAAAATTTGGAGGGATTGTTTAGTATACATTAGGGCGGCTCGTTTTTACACTTTTTTCGATATTTGATTGGGGGTAGTGCGGAAAAGTTGCGATTTGGAGAGAAAATAAAGTGTGTAAAATTTTTTTGATCTACGTCATACCTTCCGGTGGCGGCGAGTCCTTAAAAATCGAAAAATAGGCCTAAAAACAAATTTTTATATAATTTTATATAATTTTTATATAATGTTCATTGTTCAATGACTGCTATTAATTTATTCAAGCCTATAATAGTGTTCTCAGGGTTGTTTGCACAGAAATATACCGGAATTAAATTTGTATAACATCTTATTAAAACTTGCTTTAAATCAATATTTTGGATATTTTAACGGCTAAGACGCCACCGGAAGTTATTAACAGATTGTGCTGAAATTTTTATTGTTTATTTTGTAAGTCTTTAAAACCATTTTCCAATCTACCCCGTTAGGCCTATTTTTCGATTTTTAAGGACTCGCCGCCACCGGAAGGTATTGACGTAGATCAAAAAAATTTTACACACTTTATTTTCTCTCCAAATCGCAACTTTTCCGCAATACCCCCAATCAAATATCGAAAAAAGTGTAAAAACGAGCCGCCCTAGTATACATTCAACTAAAAAAGTCTAAGCATGGGAGGTAGGACACAACTGCTCTGAGGCATTTGTTTTAAAATATATTCTTTCAATTTTTATGTATAGGCCTCCGAATCGGCGTGACAATCGTAAAAGCTATAGAAAGGTTTAAGGCCGGCCGCACACAGGATCGTCTTGCGACTCACGACTGACAACCCAAGTCGTCAGTCGTCAGTCGCCAGTCGCGAAACGATCCTGTGTGCGGCCGGGCTAAATATTTTCATAGTTAACTTACATTTGTATTTGAGTGCGAATTTTGACATTTTGAAAGCCGCTTATGCGCGTCTGTTAATGCATTAACATTGAGAAAATACTTTAATTTATATGAGGGTAATTCAATAAGTATCCGCACTTTTTATTTTCACATCTGATAGATTATAAACACCACTTTTCAACATAGTCTCCCTGTTTCTCAATACACTTAGTCCAGCGATCTACAAGCTTCCTAATGCCATCACAAAAGAATGTTTTTGGCTGTGTGCGTAGCCAGTCACGCACCACCTCCTTCAGGTCATCATCGCCTTGAAATCGCTGACCTCTCAAAGCGTCTTTTAGTGGTCCAAACAGGTAAAAATCCGAAGGTACCAGGTCTGGACTGCATGCTGGATGGTCGAGAACTTCAAATTTAAGTTCTTGAAGGCATTTTCTAGTCTGTGCAGCGGTATGAGGGCGCGCATTGTCGTGTAACAGAATAACACCTTCCGACAATCTCCCTCTACGTTTTGGGCGAATTGTTTGCCTTAACTCATTCCGAAGCATGTCAGAATACGATGCACTTGTTACTGTAGTTCCACGCTCTAGATAATGTTCAAGGATAGGGCCTCGTGTATCCCAAAACAGTGTTAGCATAACTTTACCTGCTGACGGCTGCGCTTTGAACTTCCTTGCAACGGGAGATGTTGGATGCTTCCATTGCATGCTCTGCCGTTTGCTTTCTGGTTCATAGTGATGGATCCAGGTTTCATCTCCAGTGATAATGCGCTCCAAAAAGTTTTCACCTTCATTATGATACCGCGCCAAAAGACGAGAGCAGACGTCCATACGATTACGCTTGTGCTCTTCTGTCACAGAGCATGCAATGGAAGCATCCAACATCTCCCGTTGCAAGGAAGTTCAAAGCGCAACCGTCAGCAGGTAAAGTTATGCTAACAATGTTTTGGGATAGACGAGACACTATCCTTGAACATTATCTAGACTCTAGAGTGTGGAACTACAGTAACAAGTGCATCGTATTCTGACATGCTTCGGAATGAGTTAAAGCAAGCAATTCGCACAAAACAGAGAGGGAGATTGTTGGAAGGTGTTATTCTGTTACACGACAATGCGCGCCCTCATACCGCTGCACAGACTAGAAAATGCCTTCAAGAACTTAAATTTGACGTTCTCGACCATCGAGCTTACAGTCCAGACCTGGTACCTTCGGATTTTTACCTGTTTGGACCACTAAAAGACGCTTTGAGAGGTCAGCGATTCCAAGGCGATGATGACCTGAAGGAGGTGGTGCATGACTGGCTACGCACACAGCCAAAAACATTCTTTTGTGATGGCATTAGGAAGCTTGTAGATCGCTGGACTAAGTGTACTAAGAAACAGGGAGACTATGTTGAAAAGTGATGTGTTTATAATCTATCAGATGTACAAATAAAATTGTGGAAATAAAAAGTGCGGATACTTATTGAATTACCCTCGTATATTGCCCTGGAAAGAAGACGCGAACGGTACACAATAATATACGTCTGGAAAATACTCGAGGGTTGTGTCACTCACCTTAGAAATTAAAGAAAAATACACGGGAATGAGAGAAGAGGCAGATTTTGTACTGCACCAGCTGCGGTGTGACAGGGGACCATGAAAACGAGGATGGAAAATATTTTCGGAATACGAGACCCGAAACGTTTTAATACCCTGCCAAAGAATTGGGGAACCCCCAGCACACCACCACGTGGGCAGGTTCTTGTGTAAAGTCCCTGACCAGTCATGCGTGAAACCAATTCCCTCTTCCACCAAATCTCGCAAATGAGACGGGATGTTGAAGAGGGGTCGATCGCAGGTCGATCCTGAACCGTCGTTCAAAGCATCTAAAGGTAAGGTATCTTTCTATGGGTGAAACAGAGAGAGAGAGAGAGAGAGAGAGAGAGAGAGAGAGAGAGAGAGAGAGAGAGAGAAAGAATGCAAACCCAAAATGAAAAAAAAAAACGATTCCAAGAACTTTCGTGTATTCAACAGTACACCTCGTCAGGGAATGAAGGAAAAAAGCAAGAAGCTAAATATACTGTATATATATATATATATACAGGGCGTCCCAAAAAAATGTATACACACTTTAAATACTTATAAAGGCAGTGTTTATTAAAATACATTTCATTTTCAAAATGTAATAGAATCTACAGACATTATTTAATTGTTTTGTCAACGCCTGTTTTCAAACTGACGTCCGTTCTGGTCCAGGCACTGCTGATAACGCGAAGCAATGGAATCGCAAACATCACGAAACATTTCGTTTGGTATTTGTGTGCATTCTCGTTCAATGGCTGCTCTCAATTCAGCGACTGTTGCAGGTTTTATAGCGTAGACTTTGCCTTTTAAGTATCCCCATAAAAAAAAGTCTAGTGGTGTGAGGTCTGGTGAACGCGGAGGGTATTCTACGAAACCCCTTCGTCCAATCCACATCCACATCGTGCCAAGTACCACTCGCAATACTCCACTCTTCGGTCCGGATCATCTTCATTAATAGCATGGACTAATCTTGGAATGTAACTTTTCCATTGACAGCGCTTCAAAATGCGTTGGACAGACGATTCTGAAATTCCTACCTCACGACTCGCTTGCCGCACAGATTTTCTTGGACTTTGGTGATACGTTTCCAGTACTCTTTCTTGCTTTGTGGGGCTTGTCGATGTCCGTGGTCTTCCGGAACGCTTCTTGTGGACATTCTGAACAGTTCCATCGGCTTCAAACTTATCTCTAATTCGAGTGATGGTAAGTCGCGTTGGTGGATCTGTTTGAAACTCCCTCCTAAACTGTCTTTGCACTTCAACTGCGTTTTCACACTTCCAGTAGCATTTTAGAATGAATTTCCTTTGTTCAAAGCTTAGTCTGACTGCCATTATTAATTCTAATGGGTTTAACTTGGAAAGAAAGAAACATCAATTGAGCTATCAGCTGTTAAAGTGTGTATACATTTTTTTGGGACGCCCTGTATATATATATGTATATATATATATATATATACAGGGTATAAACAGAATAGTTAAGAAGAATTAACAAAACGCTAACGAGTATTAATAGAAGGCAAAAGGTATTTTAACATGATGTGGTTAGTTTTATACGTTCCCGACCTGTTATTAAAAATATTTTTAAAATAGATAAGTGCACGTTCCGAGACGTTCTTTTCAGTTACGTTTTTATTTTTTTCCTTTATTTGATTTGGTTAAAAATAAAGACAACTGAAAAGGACGTTCTAAAATATGCCTTTATCTATTTTATAAATAGTTTTATCTATTTTATAGATACTTTTATCTATTTTTTATCTATTTTCTAAACTTCTATAACGTTCAGCTTAGTCTCTACTTACTCCTCCTTTTCAAAACTTGTCAACTTTATTTTTTAACAACTGTTGTTTAAGTTGTATTTGTAAAAAGACAACTTATCTGATTAAATAAACTACCTCATATTCTGGAACAATATAAAGGGTTTAATACCATTTCTATTGCATTTAGTTATTCTTGGAATTGTGGGTATTAAAATAGTTATATTATATATATATATATATATATATATATATATATATATATATATATATTTTACAGTCAACTAGTAAAATTAGGCAATTTATAAGTTGACTAAAATTCAGGCAATGTGTCAAATTGGTGATACACACACAACCTAACCTAACCTTACCTTTCTGGTAATGCTGCATATGCATGCCCAATATGCTCCCTAAAAATTCATGGCTAGGTGAGGTTTAATTATGTATTAAGTAAATCGAGCATTTAGCAACTTGCCTAAAATTTCAGTCAATTTATAAATTGCCTAATTTTACATATTGACTGTAAAATATATATATATATATCATATAAAACCTACTTCGAGAACCATAATGCTGAAATGTTGTTGAACACTAATTTATCAAGCATTTTCTTGGCTCATCATATGCTAAATATATTCATATAATCCTCTACAAAACTCGGCTTAACCAAATATTTGTAATGTTTAATGACAGGTAACCACATTAGAATGCTATTATACTGAAATAATATACTTACAAAGAATGTAAGTCATACGAATATACAGGGTGTCCCATAATTCCGGTCTCATAGGAATATTTATTTTAAATTAAATTTAAAACTAAAATAAACTAAAACAAATGTTGAAATTGATGTCTTGTTTTGGAAGCGTTTTTGGTTGCAGGTAGAATAACGCGCAATGGTTAATATCGAAGTAAGTTACACTCGTGAGGAAAATTTAATCACCTATTTTTTTATTATAAGTGAAATTCAGCTACAACTACTTGCGCGCGTTTACTTGATAAGATGAAGTAAATAGCCTTTAATTAGTCGTTCAATTCCTTATCCAGAATCGAGCTGGGGCTATCAAGTTTCAAGAGACGTTTCAGGTCATGTTTGTATGTAGAGAATTCGGTATTTCCAGACATTATTCGAGTTGATCTCTAAATTGTCTATTTTTGTAGACTTGACAAACAGATAAACAGCTAACGATATTAGATCCAAATAAATGTTTGAAGTCATGCATATATTAAGCTTTTATGTTGAAAAAAAATTAATATTACCTTCATCTGATCCCCGATATATATATTAGAATGCCCGTTGCACCTTGTGCAACAGACTGGAGGGGGCGAGTGTGTTACTATTTTACTATATATATACCTTATGAACCTTATGTTGTTTCGTGTGTTGGTCTCTCTTCACACGGAGGTCAAGCTGGTGGCCCCGCCTCTAGGTCTGGCCTGGTGGAGGAGCGAGTTACTTTCTTGCGCTCTCCACCGTACATAGCCAGGCACGCCCGGCTCATCTGGTACTGTCCTGAGCCAGGCATCCAGTCTTTTCTTGAAGACTTCAACTTTGACCCCCGTTACGTTTCTGAGGTCCTTAGGAAGCTGGTTGAAAAGTCTTGGCCCCCTGACAACCAAGCTATTTTCCTTCAGGGTTGAGGAGGTCCCTTGTCGTGCTTTTAATTTGGGAACATTACACATTCTGCCTTTCCTATTTTCCAGTGTTGTTTGAATGGTAATTGGGTTTAGTTTTAGGTTTGGTACCAGTTTTTCGATCATTTTCCATATGTAGATTATGATGTACCTCTCTTCTTTTTTCCAGTGAGTACAGATTTAGTTTACGTAGTCTTTCCCAGTAGTTGAGTTCTTTGCAGCCATCAATCTTGGCTGTGAAATGCCTTTGCGTTTCTTCTAGTTTATTAGTTTCTTCCTTTTTATATGGGGACGTCAAAACTGAGCAGTATTCAAGTTTTGGTATAATCAGTGTTTTTAGCAGGGGAATCATTACTGTCCTGTCCCTTCTCTTGAACGTTCTTAGAACCTGTCCGGCGACTCTTTTTGCTTTATTTATCGCTATCTGATTTTGTGTTTCGAATTTCGCATCATCTGTCATTATTATCCCGAGATCAATCGCTTTCATGCTTCTCTGAATTTCCTGTCTATCTGGAGCATAATATGCAGTCTGTTTAAGTTCTTCTTTTCTACCATATCTCAAGAGCTGAAATTTCTCGGCGTTGAATGACATGTTGTTGTCTTCTGACCATTTGTATATTTTGTTCGTGTCCTTCTGCAAGGCCTCCACGTCATGTACATCGCTGATTTTTCTGCTGATCTTTGTATCGTCTGCAAAGGATGTTACTATACTATTGCTGTTTACTCCGCTGTCTATGTCTGTTAGCATGATAATGAACAGGAGTGGGGCCAGTACTGTCCCTTGTGGTACTGAGCTGCGTACTTCCGATTCTGATGATGATATACCTTGAATTTTGACGACCTGCAGACGATCACTAAGGAAGTTGTAGATCCATTTTCCCACTTTGCCTGTTATTTCCATGTCTTTAATTTTATGTCATATTATACCATGGTCACATTTATCGAAAGCTTTAGCAAAATCTGTGTATATAACATCGTAGTTGTCATTGCCTTCCAATGCATCTAGGATATTGTTGTAGTGCTCTATTAGTTGTGATAGGCATGATCTACCTGATCGGAATCCATGCTGATTTTCGTTGAATCTTTCCCGTGTCTCCAGGAAATCATAAATTTTCTGTCTAACTATTCTTTCAAATACTTTGGTGAGGTGGGACATCAATGACACTGGTCTATAGTTCTTTGCTTGAGATCTGTCCCCTCCTTTATATATAGGGACAATGTTTGCTCTTTTCAAGATGCTCGGTATTTCCCCAGTGTCTAGGGATCTTCTCCATATCCAGTATAAAGGTGTAGCTATTTCATTTTTACAGTTTTTAATCAATAATGCGTTCCAATTGTCCGGACCTGCAGCTGAATGTAGTTTCATTTGTTCTATAGCTCTCGCTACATCTTCTGGTGTAAACTCAAAGTCTGTTATATACTCTCCTTGCAATTCCTCTTCAAAGAATGCATTTATATCAGGTATCGCTTTGTCACTTTTTGGGGTACTGAAAACTGATTCATATTGAGCTCTCAATGTATCAGATATTTCTTTTGGATCGTCGGTTAGTTCATTATTTCCCGTCCTTAAGGGCCCAATAGCGGCGCGCGTTTTTGTTTTCCTTTTTGCATAGCTATAGAAGTATTTTGGATTTTCCTTTATTGCTTCTACCGCCTTTTCCTCTTCCCTCTCTGTATGGTCCTTAATCAGGGCTTGTATTTCCCTATCGATACCCTCCAGTTTTTCTTTTATTATTTTCCTGCCATTATCTCCGCAGTTTCCTAACTTCGCCTCCACTCTCTTTCTTTTGCGGAATAGTCTTCTCTTTTGCCTTTCTAGCCAGCTCCTTTTTCCTTTTGGCTGTGATTTCGGAGCATATTTTTCTAAAGTTCTCAGCGTTTTTTCCTCCGAAGTTGTTAGCATTTCTTCCGTTGTTTTATTCTCGAAAATTGTTCTCCATTCTATTTGGGCCATGTGCGATCTGATTGCTTCCCAATTTATAGTCTTCGAGTTTAAGTTAAAGGCCCCGAATTTACTTCTTTCCACAATATGTGTATTGTCTTCTAATGCTGCCATCATATTTGTTGATATCTCGATTAAGTTGTGGTCTGAGATAATGGTTGGGGTTATTTTTATATCAGCAATCAAGTTCGTGTTATTCGTGAATACCAGATCCAGGTGTGTGTATATATATATATATATATATATATATATAGTAAACCCTCGTCCAACGCGGGGGTTAGGTTCCTCGAGAACGGCGCGTTAGGTTGGACAAACTTAATACCTTATGGGATAAATGGGGATGCGTGAACGCGGCCACGTAAAGTCTCCTATTAATACTTAGAGATGTAGATTTTTTATTCACACACAAATGAATTTCCCTACCTATATTGTCTATGAAATAAGAACATAATAAAATTATAAACATAATGATATTTACATATGATAAAAAAAAATATATTAAATGAAAATAGCACGTATCTTTTCTTCACTCTTTCGGATGGTGCGTATGGTAGACTCATTCACGTGATACTCGCGGCCAAGTGATATTATGCTCAAACCACCACGCAACTTATCTAGAATCTTTATTTTTTCGGCTAATGTCATTCATAACCTAACGACTTTTCTTCTCTTCACTATCACTCACAGATGCTTTACGTTTTGGTGCCATACTGCTGTCTAAGGGTAATAGCAAAACAACGGCAAAATACGACAAAAACAATCCAACACAACTTCACTGAACTTAACGCGTTAGCAGGACTGAGACAAAGGGTGATGCGAGGGGTGACGTGGGAGTGTTGGAGAGTAGAAGAAAACACTAGACCGCACATTGGCACGCGTAGAGTACTACTGTAGTAGAGCGTGTTTGGCGGACCGTGTATAATAAAATTTTCCGCTTTCGGCAAATAATTGTTCGCATTTATTTTTCCGTGTATAAGCAAATTCGCGCTGGACAAACACGCGTTGGACGAGGGTTTACTGTATAGTAAAATACCGGGGTCACGTTCCTGAAACCCTCGCGAACTTTCGATACATATACTTTATAGGGAAAATGGGGTTTGGTTCCCAACCACCAACTCAACTAGATGAGAACCGTTGCCGAAGAACGAGTAAACAATAATATTAAAACTATTAAAAACCATGAAAATAAGATATATTAAAGCATAAAATAACCTGATAATAATTGAAAAATAATAATGAAATCAACAATCACCATCAGGACGAGGCTTGTGTCTTGACCAGCATCCCGACACCCCTAGGCCGGTGTCGGAAGATGCTGAGTGACTTTTCATTCTTTCTTATGGAAGAAGGAATCCAGCTTCGCTTGCCTGAAGCTGGGCTTCCTCTGAGCATCCTTTCTCTCCTCAATGCATAGTTTAAGAACTATGTACTGAGCGTAAAAGAAAATTTGTGATCAAATCATAATCTCAAACTTACGAACTGTCCAATTTTGTCGAGAGTTTGCGAATTCGCAAACTGAAAAATAACGAACGTGCGGTGTTCTACTATATATATATATATATATATATATATATATATATATATACACACGAGGGGCGGTACGAAAGTAATGCCTCTTATTTCTTTTTCTCACTAAATATAACTCCAATTCCAATGGAAATTACAGGGAATATGCATACATACGTGGCAGATATAAAGTAAATATAGTAAATAAATAAATAAATAAATAAATATTTACAGATATCAAATAAATATAAACTGAAAAATAAAAGGTATTACTTTCGTACCTGCCCTCGTATATATATATATATATATATATATATATATATAGGGTGGGCCGAAAGTCTGGATCCATAGGAAAATATTTATTTTAATACATAAATTACAACAAATGGTAAATACTTAAAATGAATATCAACTTTAACTCGTAAATGCGTATCCGTGATACTGTACAGTAGTTCGTACTCCAGTATAAATACTCAATACTTTTTTATTTCAGCCCAGAAATGGCTTCGAATCTAACAACAGAAGACCGGGTAGAACTTGTGCTCATGTACGCAAGACAGGGCGCTACACAGAGAAGTTGCTACCGAATTCAATAGAAATCATCCTGATAAGCATCCAGTAACACGTGCGACTGTTGGCAAGTTGTTTAAACGTTTCAAAGAAACAGGAAGTGTACATGATCGACGGCGTTCTGGTCGTCCAAAACTGCAACTGATGAAAATACCTCTGCAATGGTATGTGAAACTTTAACGAATAGTCCAGTAAAGTCAACAAGAAGATTATCAAATGAAACACGCATCTCGAGAACGTCAATTCGAAGAATTATTAAAAATCATAAATTCCATCCCTAAGTGTCTCGATGTCAGAGGCCGCCAATTTGAGCATTTGTTATAATTTGTTGTTTATACTGGAGTACGAACCACTGTACAGTATCACGGATACGCATTTACGAGTTAAAGTTGATATTCATTTTAAGTATTTAACATTTGTTGTAATTTATGTATTAAAATAAATATTTTCCTATGGATCCAGACTTTCGGCCCACCCTGTATATATATATATATATACACACTTAAGTCTGTTTTCAACAACTGGACATGACATCAGATGGTGAAAGCTGTAGAATTTTCTAATTACAATTAATCCGTGACTGAGTGTTTACTTAATTACAAATTTTTCATATAGCTGTAAAGTCATGCTCGTTGATGACCCCTTTCCATTTGCAAAACTGCAATATATACTACAAAGGAAGGATAATTGTAGTATTGCAAGCCCTACCTCTGGATATGGTTCGTCCCCTTTTTCTACACGCCTCTTCATGCCCTGATGGTTGTTATGGCAACCGGAAGGAAAAAAGGTAAATATATTTATTTTATTTATTATACACGGTGAACCAAAAGTAGGTGGACAGTAGGTTGAATACGGTTTGTGTTATATTATATTATAACTATGGTGTTCATTATAACTATGGTGTTTGTGTTATATTATATTAAATATTATAACTAAATTTATTTAAATTTTATTTTGTATTATAGTATACAAAAAAATTAAATATGTATTCTCAAAATAAACGTTATCATTTACTGTCCACCTACATTTGGTTCACCCTATATATTCATTTAATCTTTTATTTTTAATTATAATTTTATTTTTATTATTATTTTATAGCGTACAACCTCATATAGTAAAAACTTGCACTGCTTCTATGGCAATATATTCAATTGCACGTTTATCCTGTACAACTTGAACATTGCAATATTAAGTGTTATTTATTGATTGCTGAGCAATTTATATCTTTTGATTAATTTTATTAATTGTAAATAAAGGACAGAAAAAGACACCTCCACATTTTCCTTTTTATTAATTGTAGAGCCGTACAAATTGGACAACCCGAAGTGACATTGTGGTGACTCAAAGTGACTCTCATTAATTAACTATTTAACTACTCAGTTTTACTCAGGGGTTGTTACCTCGTTACCTCGAATTACAACGACGGGCGACAACTAAACTAACGACAGCCAAGTTCAGCTTCCCTTCAGTAACAGCAAAATTCAGTCCAACGACGTGATAGCTGCATCCGTAGGGGTTACAATGCCATCATTCTGGGCTACTTCCCTCCAAATCTGGTTAAAAGAAATCGAAGGGCAGTTCACCGCGAAGGGAATTAGAAGTAGCTCGATGGAATATCATCACCTCATGGCTGCCCTCTCCCTCGAACTCGTGGATGAGGTACGGGATATTCTATTCGCGCTTCTCGGGACGTCACCTTACGAAACGCTGAAAGCTGAGATGATAGCTAAGACTGCAGAGACGGAGCGGAACTGCTTACAACGTCTTCTCTTGCCGGAAGAGATGTGCGGTCGACACCCGACGAAGTTTTATTGTAATTCACATACCAATTGAAATAATGTTTCCAACATTAGCTGCATTTGATCCTTTCTACTCCTATGTGTATTTGTTTCTGGGGTTGTTTAACCTTCATATGACGGAGGGGACCTACTGTACCTTTGCGTGAAATCCGAGCCACGAGTGGCTACATCATCTGAATTCAGAGGACGGTTACCCATCCATCTGTATAGTCTCTGACCAGCCATGCTTAGCTGCCTACAAGGGCAGGATGAGAGTAGAAAGCAACTCTTCCTCCATCAAATCTTCCAAATGAGGTGGAATGCTGTAGCAGGGTCGACCGCAGATTGGTTGTTCGAAGACAACAAAAGTAAGTAAAAGTAATTGATTAAATTTTATAAAATGTTTGTATTAGTAACGTATTGGTGCAAATTCTCTCCATTGCAATAAAATATGTAATGAAAATAAAAATAAGCAAATAAATAATAATTCAAAGTAAATAAATAATTAATTAAATAAAAAGTAAAATAAATATACCTACTTTTCTTCCTTCTGGTTGCCATAACAACCATCAGGGCATAAAGGGACGTACGGAAAAGATGGAAAGGAGTCATATTCAGGGAGGGTAAGAAGGCTCGCGAAATTGCAATATTAGAATACAACACATCTTGTTCCTTTCGCAACATTGACATGTTGCAAAGGCTTTCATCTGTAGATATAACTTTGCAATTGCAGCTAACCTTTGCACTCACACTCAAACCATACCATACTATACTACTCAACTGCATTGAAATTCATCAGAAACTCATTTTAATTTCATGTCGTAACCACAGCATTCAAAGCGGTTTTGAAAGGCCATCGCAATATCGTTGCTTGCAACAATAAAACCACAACCCATCATATTTTCTAACCTTCCTTATTGTTTTTATGATGTATAATAACATCACTGAAAATTGAATGGTTTTACAATAATTGCATCATATATATATATATATATATATTAGGGTGTCACTTAAATGCAAAGTTTGAAATTTTCATGCTGACACCCCGCGAATCTATTCCATTGGTAAAAAAAACATGGTGACTGAAAAATCTTTTTATTTGAATAACTATAAAAGGTCGCCCCCGCCTTCCAAAGTTTAATGCTTGCGCGGCGTCTCCATAATCGTTCATTAGATATCTATATATCTCTATATATGTGTGTGTGTGTATCTGTGTGTGTCTCAATATCTGAGAAATAAAGTGAACAATACTTAACGATTCACCGTTTCTCATTTCAGCTACGTGATTTCTGGTGATGGAAACCCGGAAGTGTATATACTATTAGGGGCAGCGGTTGATGAGGTGAAAGGATGCAAGCTTCCTTCCTACAGGCAAGCATTCGGTTACTTCCTTTACCTTCACCATGAAAAGAAAATGACAATACGTGACGCGTTGAGGAAGTCACTTCGAGCAGTGATGTCCTTCTGGGAGAAAGCTCACATTCCAACCAGACTCGAGACACACTGCGTCAGCAAACTGGATAAAGTCTTCGAGGAGTGGAAAGGACTCAAAAAACACGCCTCAAGGACGAGCGATTCACACAAGACGAAAGAAAAAGAATTCATTGAACGCCTCGATCGTCTCTTTGACATCGCCCACGCTGATTGTGAGAAATCGGTCAAGTACCCAGAGGATTGGGAGTTCCTTCAGCAGCAGCGCCAGAAAGGATGTCCAGGTTCAATGGCAGGTTTGGACATGACCCATCAGCGCCAAGTCAAAGATTGTACTCGACGTCGGGAGGAAGAGGAGAAACGAAGAAAGCGATCAGCAGCTGAAATGGAGGCAGTATCCAACGAAGCGGTTTTGGAGTCCTCATCCTCCAGCTCAGATGATAGCGAAAAAAGGAGCATGTGGTGGTTCGTTAGCGTCTAAACAAAGAGCAACGAAGAACATCATGACATCGGAATTGGCGGCAGCGCTTGATCGCACGCAACTCTCGTCAAGAAAGGCCACATATCTGCTGTTTGAGGCAGCTTCCAGCTTAGGGCATGATGCTAGCGACTACATCATCAATCGTGGATCCATTCATCGTCAGCGTGAAAAATTCCGTACCCTTAAGGCTCGGCAACTGAAGAGCGAGTTCCAAGGCAATAGTCCGTTGACTGTTCAATGGGACGGAAAACTCATGCAAGATCTGACGTCACGAGAATATGTTGACCGCTTACCTATTCTTGTATCTGGCTCCGGGACAGAGCAGCTCCTCGGGGTGCCAAAACTTCTGTCAGGAACCGCGCTGGCACAAACAAATGCCATCATAGATTGCCTGAATGAATGGGGAGTGACCGATCATGTCAAATCTATGTGTTTCGACACAACCGCGACAAACACAGGCCACCGTGGAGGAACTTGTGTTCTTCTGGAAGAAAAAGTTGGACGTGACCTGTTACACTGCGCGTGCAGACACCATGTACTGGAGTTGGTGCTACAGGCGGCATTCGCAGCATCGCTAGATTCAGTATCTACCGGTCCAGAAATTCTGCTTTTCAAGCGCTTCCATGATTATTGGACCCGCATTGACCAGCAACAGTTCCAAACTGCGGACACAGATGCGTTCACCAAAGCAGCTATTTTTAAGCATAGAACGGAGCTCATTGAGTTTGCAAAATCACAAGCACTTCAAGTTCGTGATGACTATCAGGAATTCCTCGATCTTTCCGTCATCTTTCTTGGAGGAGTTCCATACAAGGGACTAAACTTCCGCGCCCCTGGTGCTATGCACCGGGCGAGATGGATGGCTAAGGGCCTCTATGCCATCAAGATCTGGCTCTTCCGAAGACAGTTTAAACTGACGAACACTGAGGAACGCGGAATTCGAGATATCTGCCTCTTTTCTGTTCTAGTTTACATGAAAGCGTGGGCAACAGCTCATCTGTCCATCGAAGCTCCGCTGAATGATTGGGAATTGATGAGGACGCTCCTTCGATACCCGCACAAGAAGATCTCTGATGGTACCACCAAGAAGCTGTCTGCGCACCTGTGGTACCATTCGGAGGAGGCAGTGGGTCTGGCGTTCTTGATGAGAGGATATCGATGGAAGTGAAGTGCAGCATGGTTGCAGCGTTAGATCAAGAAGCCCCTCACATGCCGCCAAAACGACCTTTGGTTCTTGATACTATGTTCCTCAGTGACAGCAAAGGACTGGAGCAACTGATCACAAAGAACACCCGAGGATTCTTCTCAAACTTCAGTTGCCAGATTGCTTTCTGCTCCACCATCCCAGTTCATGGACGTCAAACTCTGAATACGTGCAAGCTCGGATGTGGTCTCCAAACTTGCAGTGGTGAACGACAGAGCAGAACGGGCCGTGGCTCTGGTGAAGGAGCTGAACGGAAAGTTGACAGTGAAAGAAGAACAGCTCCAGTTCCTCGTTCAAGTTGTCACTGACCACAGAAAGCAACACCCAGCTCCGAACAAATCAGCATTAGTGAGGACGCGAAAGAACTAATCACTGATCAGCGTATGAGCACCAATTATTCTGCTACTGTATATGTATTTTATTTCTCAAAGTTTTGCTTTTGTTGCTTCTCCATTTTGTACCATTATTCGCCAAATTATGTCTTCTATTTTGATTATATAATAAACTGTTTGTATTCTTTGCGTTTTTAAGTGTCTTACTTTCGTTATTTCACCAAATTGCCTTGTTTTTTATTATCTGGTTCGGCCCAAGCTGTGAACACTGAACAGCTTGTTGACGTCAACAAATGGGTCTTGTTTTCAGTGACGAGGGCGACCTTTAAATGATGACCAATCAGGACCAAATTCTCTTCCGTATGTTTTACACCAAATGGAACAATTTTAGGGGGTGTCATAGGAAAATATCCATCGTTTAATTTTCCCCCTATTACCTAGTGACACCCTAATATATATATATATATATATATATATATATATATATTATCAACTCAGTAATGCCATTTACCTTTAATGAACCGGTATATAAAAAGATTATAACCAGTGATTGCCTGTAAATATTTTTTATTCTGCCAGATTGAGTAATAGCGGATCCGCGACTTATAAAAACTTGTAAAACTCCTCCAGGTGCTTTCGGCTTTGTAAAATGACTATTTCATATATAGGTGAGTTCAAGGTCAGTAATTATTATTTCATGCAAAACTGGAAATGAAATTGTGTTAACACTAAACTCTAAAATCTAATTTTCGTAGGCTTTTTCTTTAGTAATTATTGCTGTTGCTTGAAATACACACACACACACACACACACACACACACGTATGTGTGTGTGTGTGGTGAAAAATAGCCCAAAATATGCGTTGTATATACAAAAGATATCGGTGGCACCTGTTTGTGTTGCTTTGTTCGATTAACAGTTCCTTTTTGAAATATTTGCCAGCTTTAAGCAGCATAAAAAGTGTAGAAAGTGCATGATGGACTGCATTCCACAAGCAGGAAAATTATTTTTTTTTCTCTGCGTGGAAATCCCCGCAGCCGACTTTCATTTCATGATTTAAAATTCTCGTACAAGTACACGAATTGAAAGAATTAATTAATACAAAAACAAAGCCCTTTTAGCAATACTCTTAATACAGTGTTTTTAATTAGTTCTTTTAGCTTTGTGATCAGGAAGTTAGTTTCGGTTTTGTTATTCTTTTGGACATCGAAGAAAAAACTACGTTAATTCCCCTGATACGTCTTTAAAAAACTTAATTCGCTTATACTGTGGTTGATTGAAGCGTTAACTATGATTAAAATGTGGTGTTAATTTCTTTCAACAACCTAAATATATATATATATATATATGTATGTATATGAGGTCATTCATCTTTATATTTGTAGATAGAATTTTTTCCGATATATTGAGCAAAGAAACGCATCATTATAGCTAGGGTTTATGCTTAGTAAGAAACAAGCATAAAGAGGTCACCACCTCTGCATTGTTGCTATACGCCTCTAAGCACGCACACACGGGGAGTCCCCAAATTATGAGCAGGTCAAATGCATTTACACACGCACCTGCGACCGGTTATTTAGGTTTGGTCAATTTAATATAGCTTATACCAGGTTAGGTACGATATTTTAGATAAGGTTAGATTAATTTAGGTTTCAAAATATATAAAATTCAATGATTGAAGATTTTAATATTTACCCAATTATTTCTGTATTAATTTCGAATGAAGAGTTTCGTAATAAGAAATGAGGATAAGTTTTATTTACCAAATTTTGATTACGTTTAATTGACTAATCGTAACGAAATGTTGTATCTATGTTCACTTTTCTTGGAATAAATTCTACATTTACGTGCCCAGGGCAGCTACTGCCCACTTTTCAAATGTTTCTCAAAATCGATGTGGTAAGAAAATTTTCTTTGAATTTCCCAAATAGAATTTATTATTTTTTTATAGTGTTGTATTTTGTTTATTGATACACAACTGTTATTTCTTGTTTAAAGCTTATTATTTTTTCTGTCTTGAATTAATATGTTTGAGAATTAATTAATTCTTTAATTAGTATAATTTCAATTTTCTATTCAAAATTATAAATGTATAAGTGTCTCTCTACTTCTCTTTCTCTCTCTGTCTCTCTCTCTGTCTCTCTCTTTCTGCTTGAGCAATATGTTTTATTTATATATATATATATATATATATATATATATATATATATATATATATATATTGCCCTTCAGGGTAAACTCAATCGTGTTTAAGGACGGGAAATTCCCCCTTTATAAATCGTAGTCATTATCGTTACAAAAAAATAAAATAATAAAATATGACTAAAAATAGAAAATAAATAATAAGTGTAGAAATTATATCAGCTTAAATTTATGGATTTTTTGTGTTATTGAGGATTTTCACGCAACGCTCAGCATATTCACTTCCATGACTCCACAAATATTCACCGACTGTATGGTAATTTAATTCTTATAATATTAATGATTAAGTATGAAATTTGCGTGTAATATGTGTTGTTGAGCTGGGTGCGGATCAGGATTTGAGAGTATTTTGGGTGGATCAGGGTTTGAGAGTATTTAGGGCGGATTCAGCAATTTCAGGTTGAAAGGTATATAGTCTGATCTAAATTTGGATTTAGATCCAGGAATTTAGGTTGGAGTATGAGTTTGTGCAATTCGGTGGTTTGAAACTTCATATCTGCTCCAACGACTTTTTTTGTTAACACTTGCTTTAATCTTTTGTACATGTTTGTAGTTCTATTCTAGTAGTTTTAAAGCCTTGAGTAAAGCATACAGTATCTTCTGCTGCTTAAATTTCTTTAGTAATTTAGTAATTTTTTTTTAGTAAAAATGGATGTTCGACTCGCGTGTACATCATGTGACAGTTGTTTATACATTTCTGAGACTGTGTACAGTTATAGGAACATAATGTGAAATGAAGTTTTTTCCTTGTGTAATTTTTACGAGATTTCATAAGAAATAAAGTTAAAAATATAGCATAACATACAGTTAAATAGAAGTGACTATTGAATACTGAATACAATAGTGAATACAAAAGAAAAAAAATGACAAAATTTATCTGCGTATGTTACAAGCGGAGTAAAGGAAAAACCCAGGACGTCTCATAGGAAGGGAAAACATCGAAGAAATAACAAAAGCAGCAGCAAAGTACCACAATAAAAGTGCGAAACCAGAGAGTTCAGAAGAGCCAAGAGCAAAATGCATCATGGAGATAATGATCTTTGGGAACAGAAGAAGATAGTGAAAGGCAGAAAGCCTAAGGGCCAAACTGGAAGAAAACGAATGCAGGGTAGGATGACGAAGTGCGCAAGAGATCCGAGTGATATTTTTAAAGAAAAGCTGAAAAAGATGTAGGGTAAGAAACTTACATCATTGTAAGGGCTCACTGTTGCTTTAGTTAGGAAAATTATTTGTAGGAATTCATCTATAATAATAAATACTCACAATTCTCAGCTTCGACACCTTCAGACACCGATATTACATACACAATAATACCGGTGCTGTACTTTTTCAATTGTTTCCGGGTACCGAGCCTTGCTAATTCCTAATTCGGCTGTCTGCATTTCGGGTCAACCAAAACACAGCGAATGGCCTTGATCGACTGCGTAAAAACACATCAAGATGTAAAAGATACAAACGAGAATTAAAACAATATAAAACAGAACTGCGGACTAAATTTAAAACGAAATGAGTCATGAGCGATGGTTATAATAAGCATTAAGGAAAAATGAACTATTAATACAAGAAAAGAGGAAATTTTCTCGTTCTAGTCAAAATATGAGAGAAGCTAATGCCTATTACTGGGAAAGGAAATTCGGTGTTAGATTTAGTTAAAGGTTCGATAAAGGATGGAAATTATATGAAAGGTTAGATTTGCAAATCACTAAATTGTCTCTACGTAGCATGTGTATTTATTGATGGGATTGTTTAACCTCTTTGGCAACAGCTAAAGTTATATAACGGAAGAGATCTACAGCTTTACATGGGATCCGAACCACGGGTCACTGCATCATCTGGAAGCGGAGTACAGTCCCCCTCTAACTACTACTCAGATCCAATGTCGTTTAACTTCGCTGACCGATAGGAGGCTGCGTTACGACATTGGCCACGATGTAGCCCCCTCGACGTAACATCAAATGTTCTCCCCTTCAAACGAAACTCTTAATAATAGATGATTAATATTTTCTTCCGAAAGTTGATCAACAGAGATCAGTACGAGGTAGAAAGAAGTGTTCATTAAAAGTTTAATTGGAACGCACTGACTGCATAAGAATGAGACAAACTCGGCATATCTACGAGTAGATGTAGAAAAAAGCGTGAAGGAAGATAAAAATAAGTTCAAGGTAAGTTCAAAAGATGTTCTATGTCTTCGACCTTATGTATGATGTATCTATACGTATCTATGTAACTAAGCACAAGAGTGATCTTTGCGTCTGCAATATGTAAGACATGCGACGCGCCTATTCCATTAGTTCGAACGTGAAACCAGTTTATGACGGTGTGGACATCCTTTGTGCGTGCTTGCCAAAACTTTTTGCGGCGCATTGGCATGTCATAAAATGTGAAGACATTTAACGAAGGCTATTTCAGAGATTTAAGCAGTATACCATGGAAACGTACTTAAATGGAAACTTATCAATGAAACTTTACATAGAAAGAAAGGACGAAGTTATTTTCCCATAACTATAACGATAAACAATAACATTTATAACGAATCATTAGATATAGTCAGTCATCTAAATAAGTACTTTGCTACCGTAGGAAAAAATACAGCTGATGTTATAGCGCCCTCGATACGCAGTTACGAAGAATATCTTGGTGATCTCCCGATCATATTTTCTTTTTTTTCCTATCTCTCCCAGAGGTGTTTGTTTGGAGGTCCGGTGCTAGTGTCTCCGAGCAACTGATACAATGATACAATGTCAAAACGGCTATTTCCACCCTTAAAAACGAATCATGTTACGTTGATTCTATTCCACACGCAATCTTTAAATACTGCTTAGATACCGTATCTCTCCTTTTATCAAAATTATTCAACTTATCTCTCTGTCATGGTATTTTCCCTGATGTACTTGAAAAGGCACGAATTTGTCTAATATTCAAATCAGGAGACAAATTACTATCTTCGAGTTGTCGACCTATATCCATTTTACCTACATAAGGAAAAATATTTTAAAAACTTGTCTACACACAGCTCTCGAAATATTTCGAAGAAAATAGCCTCATATCGAAGTATCAATTTGGTTTTAGGGGGGTTCATAAAACAAGCGACGCGATTTCAGCCGTGTTAGACGTGCTATTTAAAAACCTTAATAATAAAGAGTCTTCTGTTCCTCTTCCTTATGGACCTATCAAAAGCCTCTGATACAATCTCCCACGACATATTTATTTGTAAATTATTTCATTATGGCATAAATAACGTTGCTCTAAATTGTTTTATATCATACCTATACAACAGAAGCCAATACTTCAAACATTAGAACATCATCACCCTCGAACTAAAAATTACACATGGACTTCCACAAGGAAGCATTTTGGGTCCTCTACTATTTCTGATCTACATAAATGACTCATAACTCTCATAACGAGAAAGGCTTTCAATATGCGGATGACACCTCCCTGACATACTCAGAAAACGATTTCAACATCCTTTCACGAAAGATTAAATAGAGATATCGCAAGAGTATGCGACTGGCTGAAGCCAATAAATTATCCTTAACTAAAAATACAACAAAATTCCTGCTAATCACAAAAAAAGAAATTTATACCAGACTTCAATATTATTGTCGACATGCACTTGATATCGCGTATCAATGAAGAGAAATTATTTTGAGTTGTGCTTGATGACGAACTATCCTTTCGTCAGCATATTGAAAATATAGATCATAAGCTATCGAAATTGTCATTTATATTAACAAAATTACATTTCCTTCCCACATATACACTTAAAACGTTATACTTCTCTCTAGTTTATCCACATCTCGCATACATTTTACTGCATGTGATTACATTATTAACCTTTTAATCATAAACCAGAAGAGAATTATTAGAAAAATAAACAAGAGTAATTATTATGCTCATACACGAAGAATCTTCAAGCAACTGCGTATATTAAAATTTAAAGACATATATGAAATACGGATGTGCTCCATAATGTTCAGAGTTACAAAACAAACTGTTCCGACCATATTAATTGAGAATATAATGAACAATCAGTTACGTCACTAACATCAAACAAGGTACAGTATATGGAGAGGGAATATTTCTCAAAAGCAATGTAATAGAGATTCTTTAACGGTGAAAATATGGACCAATCTACCGAATGGATTAAAAACAATCACTGCTCTCTTATTTTTTATAAATCGATTAAAATTCCAAAGTTACTTAAGTCACTCCTTCTTTCTTCTTCCTAAAATTCTCATTATCCTTCTTTCGTCTTCCTAAAATTCTCATTATCCTTCTTTCGTCTTCCTAAAATTCTCATTATCCTTCTTTCGTCTTCCTAAAATTCTCATTATCCTTCTTTCGTCTTCCTAAAATTCTCATTATCCTTCTTTCGTCTTCCTAAAATTCTCATTATCCTTCTTTCGTCTTCCTAAAATTCTCATTATCCTTCTTTCGTCTTCCTAAAATTCTCATTATCCTTCTTTCGTCTTCCTAAAATTCTCATTATCCTTCTTTCGTCTTCCTAAAATTCTCATTATCCTTCTTTCGTCTTCCTAAAATTCTCATTATCCTTCTTTCGTCTTCCTAAAATTCTCATTATCCTTCTTTCGTCTTCCTAAAATTCTCATTATCCTTCTTTCGTCTTCCTAAAATTCTCATTATCCTTCTTTCGTCTTCCTAAAATTCTCATTATCCTTCTTTCGTCTTCCTAAAATTCTCATTATCCTTCTTTCGTCTTCCTAAAATTCTCATTATCCTTCTTTCGTCTTCCTAAAATTCTCATTATCCTTCTTCTAAAAATCTCTCCTATCACTTTTCACCTTATCTCACATTTCATTATTCTTTGTACTACTGTAAATGTCTAATAAAAGTATATGTCTTTAGTCTGTAAGTTTCTTATCGTTTTATACTGGTTTCATCATTCGTTGTATTTAGCTCCTAATATAAGTATATGTCTTAGTCCGTAAGTTCGTTTTAGGCTTTTAAGTCTATCATAAAAATTCATAAAAATCTTGTAATCATATTTATTATATAATAATTATATCTAATTCGCAAATTTCGGCCTGTAAAGCCTCGTGCACGCTTACTAAAGGCAGTTCACAATTGTATACTACATCTGTATTTAATAATGAAACTGTACTCATGTATGAAAACTGTATATATTTATAAATAAATAAAATAAAAAATAAAAAATAAAAAAAAGATGTCTATCGTAAAAACAGTAATAAAATTTCTAAAAATAGTTCAGCGTAAGGAAAAAAAAATCTATTTCTAAGTTCGTGTGTACTTGGAAACATGCTGTCCTTTTAAAGACTGGAAAGAATGTTTTAAAGACTGGAAAGAATGTAGTGTATAAATACGTTACAGTCAATGTGTGAAACCAGTCATTTCACGTAATGCCTAAAAGCTTTAGGTATTTAACGTAATATGATTAAGCGATTAACGACTTCGTGAAGGTTAGGTTAAGTTTGGGTGGTTAGGTTAGATTAGGTTAGTAATGTGTATTACCTATATTTAAAGGTCACAGGTATTAGGCTAAATGACTGAAATATTTAGGCATTACGTGAAATGACTGGTTTCACACATTGACTGTAACAGATATATATTCGGATCAAGTAAAGATAAGCACCCCCAGCCTTCTTTAATTAGCCTTATAAGGCTAACTAACGAAAATATCACGACCTAACCTAACCAATCGTCAAGGGCGTACAGTTGACTTAAGGTTAGGTTAGGTCGTGATATTTTCGTTAGTTAGCCTTATAAGGCTAATTAAAGAAGGCTGGGGGTGCTTATCTTTACTTGATCCATATATTCATTGCATATTAACCCTTTAACCCTTTAAGCCCTGAATATTTTGTAGGGTTAAGTTATGAATGCTTGTATTTGAAACGTTAGCAATTTGTACCTTCAGCCCTTAAAGGGTTAAGACCTAACTACGTACGCCGTACGATCTTAATTTTCACGCCTGCATTTAAATGGACATACTTATTAACTAAGAGAAAAATGCAGTATCATGTATTCAGTATCAGATTAAAGCCTATGGTGGTAATGCTAATATTTTTAGTAAGAGACAACCTTGGTTTTCTACTACAGATAGATTTGTTAATTATGGCGATTTAATATTTGGAAATACTGGTGGTGTACAGAAGTATAATAATACTAATCCTTCTTTTTATTTGAAACAAACTTATTATATTGCTTTTAAAGGTTTTATTGGTATGTAATAAATGAAAACTGTTTATAATGTCGTACTTACCCTTTACATTAGTTTGTTCCTTGTTCCGGCTGCCCAGGCATGGTGGGTACAGTTCCTCCACACACTTATCCCATTGTATAATTTAGGTCTCGGGGGTACGGGGGCGGAGTCCCCGTATAGACCACGTACCTCTACATTACGGTGCATAGGGTTTTTCCTTTCCTCTTTCGGATAACACTATTTCGCACACACGCCGCTTCATGGGTTTCACAAAAGCAGTTGTAAAGGGAAAAGAGATGTGACTCTTATGAAATCTAACACAGTAATGTTGTAAGTCGAACCCCAACATTTCCACGTAAACTATTGGTTTTAAGCTATACTCGTCGTTGTATACGCTACCAGTTGGACCAATCGGTATTGGACCAATCGTCATTGGACCAATCGTCATTGGACCAATCGTCATTGGACCAATCGTACCAAATGCGTGGGACATAGGTACGTACGTTCCACCCGCGCATGCAGTACCGAAAGAGTTATGGGAGGGGAAATCTAAAACACTAAATCGAAGTTATTATTTAAGGTGGAAGATGATGAAAGTAAATTAAATTGGATTTAGATTTAAACACAAAATCATTTCTAAGTTTGAACTTAAAAAGGTTCTATAGAATAGCATTTTGTTACAACAACAAAGTACGTACATAGTCAATCGTTGTCAGCCAAATCAAATGATCAATTCAGCCACGCTATGAATTCACTAACCATACAAGTTTGTTACCCGAAAAATAAGTGTAGTTGATAGAATTATTTCATGGTTGAATTAACGGATCTTTTCCGTTTGACTGCCGCCATTGAAACATAATTAAACTTTTTGTATTTTGTATTTTAACTGAAATGTCTTGATGATACAAAATAAGTTACTTTATAAAAAAGCTTTTCTTAATTTTCCCTTCAAATTTTGTTTCTTATAAACAATTTTAATTACTTTCAAGATCCATGCTTAATTTTTAAGTTTTAATCGTGTACTCAGAAAAATAAGGGGATCACCTGAAGATCAGGGCCTCCAGCCTTCTTTAGTTAGCTTTATAAGGCTAACTAACAAAAATATCACGACCTAACCTAACCAATCGTCAAGGTCGTACAGTTGACCTAACGATTGGTTAGGTTAGGTCGTGATATTTTCGTTAGTTAGCCTTATAAGGCTAAGTAAAGAAGGCTGGGGGCACTCACCTCTTATGTTTCAATGGCGGCAGTCAAACGGAAAAGATCCGAATTAACTATTTGAATTGCTCAGCAAATTGTAAACTATAGATCTGGTTAACTGTTGTAACCAAGCATTATTCCTGTGTTACTGGGTTGGAGTGACTCATTATTTTAATGATTAAGCAATGAAAACCAGTGTATACTTAAGTTTTGGCTTTAAACTCTCGCAAATGATCTACAATACGTATTGCTGTATCATGTTCATACATATTCGTTACATTATTGTTCTAATAATAAGTTGGACATTTTGGGGGGAGGGGCGTTGTGAGCGAACGAAAATATTCGAAGATTGACTGCAGTTTTATTATATCTGATGTTTGCGAAATGAAGGTCTACGATCTACAGCTGAAGAGAAGAGACGTAAGAACATAAAGAAGTGTCTTGTCACGAGTGGATGCTTGAGGAGTGGACCAGATAGGAACTAGTTTGGAAGTATGAGAAGATGCGCAGAATATCATAATGAAACGGCATTTGGAAAACGAGTTACCGGTGGTATGGGTTGAAGTGAAGTTTGGGTATTTGAGGATCAAAGGTGATTCTCCGATGGCGCCTCAGTCCTGAATTTAGCTCTTCAAAGTAAAAAAGACCGGAATAAACATGGATGCTTACTTCCTACTCAATGTCATTCCCATCCTCATCCGCGGATGGGCGAAAAATCCACATTTGAGAAAGAGTCTCCTGATTTGGAAAAGAATTTCGCCACTGTTACCATTCACGATAAGGCGCCAAATGGGAATAACTAATATTTCCTAATCTAGCCGAACTTAACCTAACCTAACCTAACGTGGACCAAAGCCGTGAATGAGAATAAGATTGACATGAAATGAAAAAAGAATGATTTGAGAATTGCCTCATTGGGGATTCTTACTTTCGTATTTTTCCCTTTCGGGCTCAGAATGAAATAGGGATGACATCGAGTGGGATGATACCCACTTTGAATTACTGCTTTCTTAAAGTTACTCTTTGGTCGATTCAGGATGCATTTGATATGAATAACCTTGTTTCCTTTGAAGTTAAATATCATTCTGACGACTTTCTTACCAAACTTGTTATCAACCTATTTTATATATATATATAACTTATATATATATAATTTTTTTATTATTTTTTTTTTTGAGGGGAGAGGAAGCCGGTTTGAGTAAATGTTCAGGATCGACCTGTGCTCAACCCCTGTAGAGCATCTCGCCTTATTTGGGGTATTTTTATGGTACCAATTTATCTACCAACAAAAAGAAGGATGAACAGCCGGGAGAGTTACGCGCTCTGGTCGCGATAGGAATCAAACCCTTGCCGATGGACTCGTAGTTAGTGATGCTAACCACGCTCTCTCTCTCTCTCTCTCTTCTCTCTCTCTCTCTCTCTCTCTCTCTATATATATATATATATATATATATATATATATATATATATATTAGACCGCTCAAGGCTCATAGGGGTGAAAAATAAATTTTTTCCTTTCTTAAATCTCACCCCTGGAATTTGTTATGCGTGTCGATAGGAAGTTTTGAGTGAAGTTTCAGCCGGATTCCCTAATATTTAGTGGTGCCGACAGACTCTGAAATGTGTAGTTTTTCCGCACCACCCAGGGGGTAACTACAACAGGCGCGTTTTTTTTAAGTGGTATCCCCAATAGGCCTAATCCACTTTTTTAATGTTAACTCATGAGGTTGTTGTGCTTCCTGTCTTTATCATTGATTTCTTTGCCTCTGGAAACTGCTCTCGGTGTTTTTCCACGACTTGAAGAAGGTACTGCAGTTGTTCTTCGTTTTTTGTGAGATGACTGCTGAAACTCTGAATTAATGAGACCGCTCTCTCTGCATTATCGTTTACAGCATTCATTGTTTTAACATATTCCTTAACTAATTTATAGTCGTCCCTGTTATCCCATTCTGCAGGATCTACTTCGAGAAACGTCGACTGAAGGGACAATTTCTCAAAGAAGGAGCGACTTGAGCTTGTGACAAAGTCCGCCAGACTTTTCTCTAGTGGGTCATCATGAGTGTGGTCAAAAGCAATTCGTTTTTCTTGTATTTCTGAACCAGGTCTTTCCAATGCCTGAACCATCTGCCGTTTCACTTGCAAAGTTATGCCATCATCAAAAAAGGCAAGCGACACAAGTTCTTCATTTAGATACCAGAGGTGACGGCATAGTGCTTTGCTAGCTATTGCTGAAAGTTCCTTATCATCATATTGCTGAAGCTCCTTTAGATACTCCAAATCGGTTCTTGGTGGGTGCAAAAGATGCGATGGGGCATAAATCACTCGCGACATCCACCTAGCGCGATGTAAAACCCCAGGTTGACGAAAATGTACTCCTCCTGATAGAACACCACCTTTTTTTTGCCAGTATTGCTAGCGGTAGTATCAAAACACATTGCTTGAATACATTCTCGCAAATTCCAATCGTCTAAGCATTCTAGAACTGCTTCTGCAATTTTTCCGCCTTCTCCAGAAACAAGTTTGGGTACTGTTAGAAGCTTAGACTTCCCTCCACTGGATACAAGAATAGCTAGCCTATTTATTTTTTCATCACCTGTTATATCTTGCATTACTTTACCATCCCAATGAATGGTAAGCGGAACGTCAGAAGTAAGGTTTGCTTAATGTCATCTGCAACTTTTTGGCGTACGGCACTCCTCGTCCTCTGTAGAGTACTTCTGCTCAAAACAACATTGTCAATGTCATGTCCAAGAGAAGTTGCAGCAGGTGAAAGCACCATAACAGCACTACGATCACTTGTTTTTGTTCGATCTAATGCCATCGCCAGATCAGATGTTACGATGCGCTTACACTTATTTGATATTGGGCTGCTTGAAGGTTTGGATGTCATTTCAGGAGTGTACGATGTGCCTGGCTCTGGTTGCTCATCACTACTACTGCTTGAACTGCTATTACTGAACTGAACTGCAGCTGAAGACAGTTTCTTTCGCAATGCCTCGGCTTCTTTTAGTGCAGCATTTCTTTCATCTCTTTTCCGTTTTCGCATTTGCTTAGCGACCAGTTTGTTATCAATATCACATGTAACCTCGCCTCCCTTTTTCTTTTCGAGCATGTAGGAATGATCTATCTTCCTCATTTGACATCATTTATAAAGCATTTGCGTGAGCTATATCAAAAAAGTTATCTAAACTACCTTGGAATTCAGTTTCTTTTCTAATTTGATTTTGATTACGGTTTGATTTTGATTTTTGAAGTGATCTGAAGTTCTCATACATTTTATGAATTTTCGTTAGTACATGCTGTTTGGCTCTGGTGGGTATTTTCGCCTTGTCCCAAATCTCAAAAATTTCAGCGTAAACTATGTTGGATGCTTCTTTCAATGTTTTCTTACTGTTTGTGAGACAGAAAAGCCGACGTAGTACATCTCCATTGGATGGAAGCTTCTTACTGCCAATTGTGTCAATTGGCTGTCCAATCAGCCATATTTCAGTTTTTCTTCTTGTTACAATTGAATCGGACATGGTGAAGGATAAAATCTGCAAATATTAAGAAAACACTTGCACATCAATTTCTCACTGCGCCTTAAGCAATACTGACGTGAAGACGTGTTTCTACTCAACAGTGTAACATGTGGAGCACAATCCACAAAATTGTGAATAGGCATGGTTTGCACACAATATTTGTACTACGAATTATGGGATTTCTTAAAGTAATTTTACCAGCAATTGATATTTTCGCAATAAATGAAAAATACAAGAGGCTGTCGGCTCCACCAAAAGTGCATGGATATTGTTGAAATCTAGTGTGCGAGTATATTATGATGGTGGTAACAATTTTAGGGGGTGAGACTTTCACTTTTCAAAAATAAGTTTTTTTGGGCCAGTCTAAATTATATATATATATATATATATAATTGGGGTTGTTTAACCTCCTTCGCAACATCTAAGGTCATATGACGGAGGGGACCTACAGCTTTACGTGGGATCCGAACCACAGGTCGCTACATAATCTTGGCGCAGAGGACGGTCTCCCATCCAACTACTACCCAGACCCAATGTCGCTTAAATTCGCTGATCTCCGGGAAGCGGTGTTACGACATTGGCCACGACGTAGCCCAATATATATATATATATATATATATATATATATATATATATATATGTATGTATGTATGTATGTATGTATATCGTTAACCTCGTTGCAGTTCCGTGCGTTGGTCTCTCTTCACACGAAGGTCAAACTGGTGGCATCTATATATATATATATATATATATATATATATATATATATATATATATATATATATATATATATATATGAATGCAATGTAGTTTTGGGGTTCGGTTTTTTTTTTTTTTAAATACGATCTTGGTTTTACCAAAAAAATAAAAAAATAAAAGTGGACCCCTGTTTTTTCCCTTTTTTTAAATGTCTCTCAGAAGTGAATTTACTTAAAATAACCTGAAAGTGATCAAATAATATAAAACCCTTTTTCTGATACATTTTAGGATCATATTAACTTTTACTGTTCAAGATACAGGGTGTCCAAGAAATAATGGTATAAAAATAATCGGTCATTTTTCTTATTAATCAATATGTATGCAATATATATGGTCGTTTATATTTCCAAATTGTCCAAGTTCAGAACAATTTCACAAGATGATCGTCAGTTGTCGTCACAATGCGTATTCGATATTCAAATTCCGTTAAAAGTATTAGCAAGATGCTCTTGTCAATGGATCCAGTGATCTCTGTTTCTTTGACAGAGTTCTGGCAGATTACTGGGTTTGTCACAGTACGAAAATGTTTAACATACGCCCATAGATAAAAATCCAACGCCAATACATTGAATAAACTCAGTCAGATGATGGAAGTGGCCATATTATCGGTTCACCACGATCTATCTAGCGCTGAGAAAAGATTGCGTCTAGAAAGTTGAGAATAGCAGCAGCATAGTTGAAAGATTGCACTTCTCATGTCAACCCCAATAGCCTTTATTTGGAGAAGAATATTAAGTATATTAAGATAATTCGCTCCAATCATCGTCCAATCGTCAAAGTAAAATGCATTGCTTATGCAGTTACGTGACATAGAACGCCTAAACGTTAACATTTGGTGTAAATTCCGTTCATGTTGATGTGTTTCAGCGCTGGATAAACCACCTCGATCACCAGACTTAACCCCTTTGGGCTTTTATTGGGGTTATGTGCAAATACTTGTGTATCATAAATCCAAGGTATCTGGCAGAACTCCAGCAAAGAATCAGAGGTTACTTGGTCCATTTCACAAGAGGTCTTGTTAATGCTCTAGTAAAGTTTGAGCATCGAATACATATATATATATACAGTATTGTACAATGCACGATTAATTTCTCCTACATGCATTTTTCACTTGAAACGGGACTAAATCCAAACTAAAATAAATTTTTTTTATACAATGTTGTGGTTTCTCATACTGCGTTGTACTTTTTACTTCCACCTGCAAAGGAGTACTGTATAGTATTCGGGAAGTATATTAATGTCAGATGTACTCTCGGGTATTTGGAGTACGTTCGGAGTTAGGGTACTGCCCGTGTATATTTCAAATATTTTGTAAATCGAAAGTACACTTAATGACAGATATACTCTGGGATTTAGAAGTAGATAAAAAGTAAATTTTTTACAGTGAAAAAAGATGGTTTACAACACTCGACTACGATCAAACACACAAAAAATTAAAAAAGCTTTTTTTGTCATATTCTCCAAAGCTTGAACGTCGCCTGTGGCTTCGAGTTAGTGTTTGTAATCTTTATTGGTTAAAAAAATATATCCTAGCCTGTTCTTACGTAAATTAAAAAAACGTGTAGTTTTTATATAAATGATAGGCCTAAATAGAAGGACGTTGTGGATGAAGAATTGTTTTAATTATTTTATGAATGAAGTACTGTCTATGATAGACGCACGATTCATATACACACTGTAAACACAGATATACATAATTTTTTTATTTTGAAAAGAGTGTGTGGTGTGTAAGATGCGTGTATGTGTAGTGAAGAATAGAAGGAGAAGTGTGTGTTTGAGAGAATGTTGGACTGCTCATAGGGTAGATGAGACGCAGAAAAAGATCAGCTAAGGAGGACAGTGACAGAAGAAAAGGGAGTTCCAGCACTCGTTGTCTCCTGCCTAACGTTCCCCACCTCTAGGAGTACTTCCCTGGTCGATCGGCGTCTATAATCTCCTCCTTGAGGAGGGGATGGTGATGAAGTCTGTTCGTTTATACACGCCTAAACGGCTACGGTAATCTGCACCAAATTTAGTATACACATTAAGAGAGAACCAGGGAAGGTGTTACTAACACACCCGCCCATCCCAGACCACTTTCCTGTGGGGAGACTGGTATGGGGCCCCTTAAACGGCTAGGGTACGCCTAAACTGCTACTGCAATCTACACCAAATTTAGTATGCACATTAAGCGAGAACTAGGAGAGGTTTTAGTAATACACCCCCCCCCCCTTGTCATACCCCCTCCCTGGGGAGATGAGACACGCCAAAAACGGCTTGGGTTATTTGCACCAAATTTAGTACACGCATTAAGGAAGAATCAGGAAAGTATTTAGTAGCACACCCGTCCCTCCCAGTCTCCTCAGGATGTTCTAAAAGAACGTAACCCGAAACAGAAAGAAAAAGGTTATAGGTTACAATGATATACGCATTCTCCAAAGGGGTGCGTTTCTTTTTGAACACTCTGTATATGCCAATAATGAAAATAAGAAAACTACGAACACCTATATAATCAGGACGGGTAAACCTCGTAATAACATTTCATATAGCTGAGACTTTACAATTTCATAAATGATGTTTGAATTAATTTTGGTTTACTCCCTTTGCTCCAACACATTCCTTCTGCGGGTCAACTGAAGACACGTGGGCGTGGAATCTTGTGTTTGGTCTATCTTTAAAGAGAGGAAGTTGTCGTAAATTAAGTAAGTTTATTGTATTTACCATTGGCATAAAAAACACTGCAAGTTCTTTTATACTCGTATGGTCTGGTTTTTAATGGGTAATTAAAGTGATACGGAACTCGCATATTTGTTGATTATATTAGTTGACGAGTTTACAGCAATTTCAAGATCCTCTAAAAGGAAGAAAGATGGAGTGGAGGACAGAGTCAAAAGGAAGTTATACCGTGACAAAATCAGGGGCCAGCAGCCGGGAGCGAATCCAAAGCCTCACCGCCCAAAATCCGACATCGAGACAATTGAGCTACCGGGAGCTATATATACACACACACACACAGTATGTGTGTGTGTGTGTGTGTAAATAAATGTCAGATATAAGTAATTCCTTGTTTTTGTTAATGGAATCGTGTTCTATTTAATATTTCGTTATTTTTAAGCCACCAAAATAAGTTGAAAAATATTTCACTGACTCGTATCTTGCATCTGTGCATTTTCCTGATCTTTTTTACATTAAAAAATATCTTTTAAAGAATAAGGGAATAATGACAGTTAAAAATCCGATTAGCAAAGAAGAATAATTTCATTCCGTGATATTTTTTTATCTCGTAAAATTATGTAAAGAATTTTGTCAGAGATTCCTCTCCAAATACCTGAAACTAAATAAGTAAATTGGTTCGTAGCTGTAGGCGAAGTTTATTTCGTAATTTTTACAGTTTGTTACGCGTTTTTTATGACGTAATTAATACGGACGATGTTACCGACGGAGGGTGAGTCTTTCAAATGTGCGCTGCATGTTTACCAACCCTCTAAAAACTTACACATATTTGCGGTTACAGAAGTTTTAAATGTATATTATTTATTATTACATTCTTTTTGTACGTAGATAAAATTTCTTTAGTGAAGTTGCTGTACTTTCATTGGTCTAAATTGCGTGTGATGCATATCGACTTAGTTTTTTAATTCTTACGTGTTTGCATAAGGCTAAAGAGAGGGGGGAGGGGAATCAGAAATTTAAACTGGTCATGCCAGTTTTATCAACGCTTTAATAAAAGTAGACTCTCAACAGTGTATTACGTTAGTCCTGTACTAAAGGACACGTACTGTACGAGAAACGCATGTCCACTATATATTATATATATATATATATATATATATATATATATATATATATATACACTACCCAGAGCACACAAAAGATATTGCAAAATCAACATCCGTGATGTAAAAGAAATGTCAAATTGATATTCTTTGTCTGTGGGTTATAATGTACACTTTGGCAAATAAGAATACAATGATAAACTATTTAGCTGCACCACCAAAATTTGGCGCAAAAGCTGAATACGGGAAACAAATTATCATAAATAATAAACGAATTGCAATGTAATTATAATATTACTTTCATAAGTTTTTGTTACTGCGAAAATGTTACTATATATATATGTGCAGCCAAACTTTTCCTTCAGGAGAAGGTTGAAAAAAAATTGTATCTGTGATACCAAGAAATAAACAAAGCTTGAGTAAATTTCACCCCTAAAAATAGGATAATTCTTTCATTCTATTCCTATGTATATAATTTAAAATAGAAATTGCATAGTGACACGAGCTGTCATAAATGACAGATCATTACTGTCTTCGACAATAATACCTATAATCGCGACTAAGTTCAGTATTTTACGAGTGCCTTCAAAAATTTTCATGCGATCCTTCACCAATGATCGCTACGGCAATGATCGCTTCGAACGAGAGATTGGGTAAACAGTAACAATATCTTAGTGAGGCAACATTTAGGGGATTTCCCTAATGAGCTTCTAAATGTCATACAATGGCATAATCTATTGGAAATATTTTTATTCCTAAAACTTTGATACCGTTCCGCGGTTCGGGTATCTATTTTCTGATGTATAGTTTGACATTTATCTCTTTGAAATTATCGTAGGTTTTTGCTCTAACCGCCTTTTATACTAGGATAAAAATGTAAAATGAATATTATTTATGAATGAATGAATGAATGAATGACTAATTTTTTGTTGATTACAGTTTTACAGTTTTTGTTGTTACAGTATTTTTAATATAAAATAAATAAGGATCAAGTAAAGATAAGCACCCCAGCCTTCTTTAATTAGCCTTATAAGGCTAACTAACGAAAATATCACGACCTAACCTAACCAATCGTCAAGGGTGTACAGTTGACTTAACGATTGGTTAGGTTAGGTCGTGATATTTTCGTTAGTTAGCCTTATAAGGCTAATTAAAGAAGGCTGGGGGTGCTTATCTTTACTTGATCCATAAATAATTGTGGAATTAACTATTTATTTTATATAATGTTATAATGTTTCAGAATAACAAAGACCCTAGGATCCACTCATGGCTGGTCTACCTAACTGTGTTCGTAATTGTGTACTGCGCATGTCCTCCGTGGTGGCGGAGGAGACCTACAATTTTACGTGGGTTCCGAACCACAAAAACCTTAATTTTGCTACCTTAAACTATACCCAATCTATCAACATATGCGTCTAATCGATTTTTAAACATGTTTATAGACGTGCTACTAATTACTTCTACCGGCAAACTATTCCAGCTATTTACTATTCTATGCGTAAAAAAGTTTTTGGCAACTGCTGTCGTCTCGAACCTTCTACTTGTCAACTTACACCCGTTATTTCTAATTCTATTATACTGTGATATTTCGAAAAAGCTATCTCTATTTACGTTATCGAACCCATTCATAATTTTCAAAACCTGGATTAGACCACCCCAAGCCTCCTAGTTTCGAATTTGACCCTTAATGAATTAGAGATAAAATATAACAAATGATATACAAGTCATATTTAATTTATGATTAATACACAAACGAATTAAGAGTGGAAATACAGTATATATATATATATATATATATATATATATATATATATATAAAGAACGACGCTTGTGTAGAAGAACGTTCCGCACAAGATGAGGAAGGAGAACGAACAAATCTTGTGCGGAACGTTCTTCTACACAAGCGTCGTTCTTTACATTAATTATACTGTGCGTTGTTTGCAGTTAAAAAAAAAATATATATATATATATATATATATTAATCTTAAGTTAGTATTACAGACATGAAACAAATGTTAATCCTAAGTTATTATTACAGACATGAAACAAATATTAATCCTAAGTTATTATTACAGACATGAAACCCAATACAAAGACAAAGTCATTATTGAAGCTATGATACGAATACAGTACAAAAAATTAATAGTTAGATGAGAAATGAACAAGTAACGTATATTTAACTCTAGATTTTTATTCGTATTTCATCATTAATCGAGATTTCAGCTTTTTTTTAAACGATTTTACCTTCGAATTATTATTATTATTTTTTTATATCAGCATTTAAATCATTCCATTTTCATGTAAATTATTTCGTCCCATTTTTCACGTTTACGTAAAAGAGTAAAAGTACATGTAAATGTTCAGAAGAAGTAAAGAAGTGAACACTGTCGCTTCAAATTTCATTTTATAATTGATTCAAAATGGTATAAAGTGGTTCAAAATGGCTTAAAAGTGGTTCAAAATGGTTTGAAAGTGGTTCAAAATGGTTTGAAAGTGGTTGAAAGTGGTTTAAAAGTGGATTAAATTCAAACGAACACCATTTTGCTAATAATTTAACGCCAAAAAAAAATCTGATCTGTAATCAGATCTTGGTACCTATTATTTACGGTACTTGAACAAGGGATTGACTATATTTTACTAAAGCGGAGATCATATAAGTGATCATCAAGTTTCTCTCTCTCTCTCTCTCTCTCTCTCTCTCTCTCTCTCTCTCTCTCGTCAGATATTAGTGAAATACGTATTCATTATTATACGAGTATCCACATAGGTAAATGTATACATAAAACTGTATAATAATAATAATTATTCAGGAGGGCCAGAAACTGGCACAGCGCTCAACCCAACTAATACGGCAGATTGCTATAACACCTCTATTACCAGAATCAGCGGGATTCGAACTCCCAACCTCAGTGACTTCACTTCACTTATGCGGAAATGGTATTACCCACGTAAGCTTCGGCCGCTGGCTAAATTATATAATGATGCCTCACCCTTCCAACTTTTTAAATACCTATGGCACCAATTATGGCACTAATAATTACCAAATTACCATACGCCTTATAAAAACTAAAACATTAAACATTTATTGTAAGTTTATCATACAAAAAATAAACTAGTTCTCTCTCTCTCTCTCTCCACACACACACACACGAATGCCTTTATTTTATTTCTCACTAAATATAATTCCAATTCCAATGAAAATTGCATACATACGTATACATTGCATGCATACATTGCATACATACGTGGCAAATATAAAGTAAATATAGTCAATAAATATATATATGCTATAAATAAAGTAAATATAAACTGAAAAATAAAAGGCATTACTTTCGTACCGACCCTTATATATATATATATATATATATACAGGGTGTCCCAAAAAACTATATACTCTTTATAGCATCATATATTTTATAATTTAAAAAAAACAAACAATATATTGTTATAGCAATTGCCAATGAAAGGTAAATTAGCAATCTAAGTGATCAAAATGTTATAGCGAGTTGTTTGCATATAAAATTTAATTAACTACGCCAAGTGCTCAAAATGTTCTCCGGCGGCATAAATGCACTTTTGAATGCGTCGACTAAGCTACCTTCAAGCTGAATGGCACAGTAAATCGACACAACTGCAGGCACTGGTCACTTGATAATCCACACGTTTATATGGATAAACATGTTAATTTACCAGGATTAACAGCATGGTGTGGTTTATCATCCAGGGGTTTTGGTTGGACCATTTTTCTTTAATGGGACAGTTACCGGTGCCGCATATCTCGACATGCTGCGGACAGAAATTATACCTGCAGTTCGGAAGTTGTTTGGAAACGACGACTTTTACTTTCAACAAGATGGAGCCCCCCCCCCTCATTATCATTGTGATGTCAGAAGGTACCTCGATGAAACGTTGCCTAACCGTTGCATAGGACAAAGAGGAAGCGTTGAGTATCCTCCACGTTCACCGGACTTGACTCCACTTGATTTTTACTTGTGGGGCTACCTGAAGGATGCAGTTTATGGTACAAGACGTGCAACACTCGAACACCTTAAGGATGCAATTAGGGAAAAGTGCGGGACCATCACAGCATCCACATTAGTCCATGTCTGCGAATCAGTTAGTCGACGCATTCAAAAGTGCAATCATGCCGCCGGAGAACATTTTGAGCACTTGGCGTAGTTAATTAAATTTTATATGCAAACAACTCGCTATAACATTTTGATCACTTAGATTACTAATTTACCTTTCATTGGCAATTGCTATAACAATATATATATATATTTTTTTTTAAATTATAAAATATATGATGCTATAAAGAGTATAGTTTTTTTGGGACACCCTATATATATATAAAGAGAGAGAGAGAGAGGAGAGAGAGCAAGGAGCAAAGTCCCTGACCAGCCATGCGTGGCTGGCTACAAGGGCAGTAGGAGATCAGACAGCAATTCCCTCCTTCACCAAATCCCGCAAATGAGGCGGGATGCTGCAGAGGGGTCGAACCCATACAAAGTAACACAAAGTAAGTAAGTATATATATATATACAGTATACACACACTTCTTCAATTCTATCTTTCGAGTACACAATGCAAATTCATTAATAATAATAATAATAATAATAATAATAATAATAATAACAATAATAATAATAATGATAATAATGTTATTATTTTTATTATTAGTGACTTTTTAATATGTTGTCTAAAGAGCATTAATAAACCTCAATGTAAATGATCCCATTATTCTTCGCAATGTTATTTCACCTTCCTCTTCCCGTGACACTTTAAAGTATATAAAAAAGAGAATCAATTGAGTAATAAGAGATTATTTAGATTAAAATTATATGCAAATCCTTTTACAGCCTTAATATTTTGTACTGACCATGAACTTTCAAAACATGTTCTCACCTATGAGACATTCCTGCTTATATTCATCCAGTAAATTTTGTTACGTGTGTGTGTGTGTGTGTGTGTGTGTGTGTGTGTGTGTGTGTGTGTGTGTATATATATAGAGAGAGAGAGAGAGAGAGAGAGAGAGAGAATTTTTATGAAGCAGGTAATGAGTACTCGAGATAAACATGGTTTTTTTTATCTCTTTAAAAAGCACATTAAGTCTTTTATTTATTTTGAAAAATTGGACTTTAAAAAAAAAAATATTAAATATTTTACAAAAGAAGTTATTAAAAATTCTTTCTTTTTTTTTAAAACAGATTTTTACATTTTGGTTTGTTGAAATTTGCTTTTTTTTTTTTTTATGTATTTTCAACTTCATTACATCGTTAATTTAAATGTCAATCCGCGTACCGTATCTGCATCTACAGTAATTCCCTAACTATATTTACCTATCGAATATATATATATATATATATATATATATATATATATGTATGTATGTCTTCTGAAACATTTGCTTGAAATTGTATTTTTAATTGTTGTTATTTGATAGGGTTGTTTAATCTCCTTCGCAACATCTAATGTCGTGTGACTGAGAGGATCTACAGGTTTACTTGGGGTCCGAACTATGGGTCGCTACATAATCTGGACGCACTGCAACTTTTAATAATATATGTCATACTTTTTGTCCTTCTACTTAAGCTATGAACGCATTGATTTATGTATATATATATATATATATATATATATATATATATATATATATATATATATATATATACATTTAGGAAAAAACGAAGACGTAGAGCAAGAAAGTCATTATATTTGGCTGCAGCCGACGTTTCGGGCAACTCTACCCATTTTCAAGGCCATGCTCACTTGACATCCTCAAACAACTCAGTTGTTTGAGGATGTCAAGTGAGCATGGCCTTGAAAATGGGTAGAGTTGCCCGAAACGTCGGCTGCAGCCAAATATAATGACTTTCTTGCTCTACGTCTTCGTTTTTATCCTAAATGTAAAATTACGTCTCCTTAGGAGGGATCCTATTTCATATATATATATATATATATATGTGTGTGTGTGTGTGTGTGTGTGTGTGTGTGTGTGTGTTTGTATATATATATATATATACTGTGTGTATATGTATATATATATATATATATATATATATATATATATATATATATATATATATATATATATATATATATATATATATAAACACCCTCCTGAAGCAACGGAATGACTATGTGGCACTGTCCTCTTGAAACAAGATGTCCTTCAAGTGAAGTTTCAGTTCCGAAATAAGGGCAGGAAGTTCTGAGCTGAGATGGATATGTAATCTTGTGAATTAATTCGTCTCTCTACGAACACAGGGTCATTGTTTTTTCGGAGTGCCAAATGCCTGCCCACACCCTAACGGTACAACCACCGAATTTCACATTGGCTTCCGTCTAGCTACGCGTCCTCTGTATCCAGCTCTATGTAGGACGATCTATGCAGAACGCTCTCTGAGTCTAATAAGAAGAAACGATATAAGTGGTCCATGCGGATGAAGGACACGTCTGATTACTCTTGGCACTCTGTTGTCTTTTCAGATGAATCAAATTAGTTTGCTTCAGGAGGACGGATCTGGGTATGGAGAATCTGCGGCGATATGTTCAATCCCAAATTGGTGCAACCTAGTGTGAAATTTGGTGGCCGTGCTGTTAAGGCATGGACAAGCACTTGGCACTATGAAAAAATTGACCGAGTTCGTAGAGAGACGTCTTAATTGACATGATTACAAATCCATCTCAGATAAGAACTTCCTGCCTCTGTTTCGGAATGGAAACTTCACCTGGAGAACATCATGTTTCAAGAAGACGATGCCACAATTGCCACATGCCCATTCCGTTGCTTAAAGAGAGTGTTTATTTTATTTTGGCATGGTGTTTTATATATATATATATATATATATATAAAGTTTTGCTAAGAGAAACGTGCAGAAGACTTAATTAAACCAATATAAGCCCTTGAAGTTCGGTTTTGTGGGGTCCGGACATATATATGTGTACTCCTTTCTGAAAGGTCAAAATATCATTAAATCACATTATGAAAAATGTCGAAACACCAAACTGTAGGAACCTAACTTAACCTTCTTTAACGAAGGGGTTATGATAGGTCAGGTTAAGTGAAATTAGGTTAGGTCAGGTTAGGTTAAGTTAAGTAAAATTAAGTTTCTAACTTTATCTTTCAACAATTTTTCATTGCAAAGAATTGGCCTGAGCTCCATGTGGGTTAGATGGATCCCAGAATAACGAAACTCTGCAGTGAACCTCACGCTGTTAAGGACTGGGTTAAAATACTGTACACAAAAAACACAAACTTTCCGCAACCTTCTTTACATAGAAATATTATCTTCTTTTGTCTCAAATCACTCCATAAAGAAGTTTCGAAAACCGTTTCTTCTTTCTAAAGAAGTTATGTATCATTAAAAGAAGTTATTATATCATCTGACAAAAAGTTTTGATACCAAAAAGAATTGGGGGAAAACTTCCCCTAGAATGCAGCTTCAAAAAGAAGTTACAAGTTCTAAATGTAGAAGGTTTTATTTCGAATTCTTTTGCTGTTTTTAAAACATTTTTGATGTTGGAATATTGTTTTACGCTTTACGCTGTACAGTTGCTGCAAAATTAATAACAGTGATTCTCATTTCTGTTTTTTCCTTCCGTTGTTCCTCATGCTAGGATTATTATTTTTTATGCAGGAAGGAGGGGCCAAGGCGAACGCCAGCAAAAATGACCTCTTCCCCAATGTAAGGAGAGAGCCGAAATCAAGGTCACCGAGGCTCATAATGCCATTTTTTTTCTATACAAATTTTGAGAAAATTGTGTAGTGTGTAAAATGCATGTATGTGTAGTGAAGAACAGAGGAAGAAGCGTGTGTTTGAAAGCATACTGGCTGTTCATAGGGTACATGAGACACGGAAAAAGATCAGCTAAAGCGGACAGTGACAGGAGAAACCGGAGTTCCAGCACTCCCTGTCTGCTGCCAAATGTTACCCCCCGGAGTACTTCCCTGGTCGATTGGTGTTTACAATCTCCTCCTATAAATTAAGAGGCATTCATTGATATTTAACTAATTCATTTTCATTACCTCGCCCGCAAAAACTTGCCTCATTTAGAGGTTAACAATGATCTCGGTAGTAATTAAAATCTAAAATTGTCTACGAGAAGAGAATTGAGAAAATGACCAACGAAAATTCCTATAAAACAACTTCACTAACCGGAAAACATCTTGAAATCGAGATAAAACTTGAAAATGGACAACATTTAAGAAGTGTGAATTTACACAGCTAAAATGTAATGCATAAATGTAAATAAAAAACACTGATTTTCTTAAAATTAAATGTAAGAATTTAAAGGCTAATTGCTTTCAGTAAATATCAATGATTATGAGGTAATTTCGACACTTTGGCACTTACGATAACACTAGGAAATAAACACTCGCAAAGATCGACTGAAATTACTAAAACAAACTTTATAATACAAAAACACTGGCTGAAGTTCAAAGCTGAAGTTCAAAGCTGGAGTTCAAAGCTGGAGTTCAAAGCAAGAGTTTAAAGCAAGCGTTTAAAGCAAGAGTTACCCACGAAACCTCATGAACTTATTCAACTACATTTAATAATCCAAGATTTATATTTTGTTTTTCCATATACACTTCTAATAAATACCTTTAACTTAAGTTAAATTTATTTATGACCCTATAATTTATTTAATTATGACCCTATAATTTATTTAATTATGGAAATGTTATTCGTTTCTTGAAGTACTCCAAACCAATGACCGACCTTGTTTATTTTATAATCAATTTTCATTTGATTCTCAGTCCAAGCAGACACGATTAAATATCATTATCATTGTGTTGATTTAGTACTCTTACGAGTGAAGCCTATTATATAATTTAGATTAAAGACATATTTTAGGCTTAGCGCCAATGATCTGCGAAGATACGTAACATTTATTGTCATTTCTCCGTAAGACGTTGATACTCGGACTTTTATTTGGCCAGGGACGCACAGCGTGTCTAATTAATATAAGAGGCCACGTTGGTTGTTTGATGATTGTTTAACCTCCTTCGCTTCTAAGGTCATATGAAGGAGTGAACATACAGCTTTATGTGGGATCTAAATCACGGGTCGCTACATAATCTAGACGCAGAGGATGATCTTAGTCCGACTACTACACAGAACCGATATGTTTTAAAACAAAACTGCTAGCCGACAAAAACCAGTAATTATCATATTCCAGAAGATCTCAGGATTAACCTTTTCAGGGCGACCGGTACAAATTGGTAGCGTTTCAAATAAACACATTTATAACTTTAAAGGGTTAATTTAAATACAAGCATATTCGTAACATGGCCGCAGTCCGAGTATCACGACCATAAAACTGTAAGGATCTTTTCGGTTTGACTGCCTGTAATATTTTTTAACATTACTTGTTTTTTATTGTCCAGTTTTAATCAAGGAATTCAAAAATATCACTCATGTTTTAGAGAAACAAATAGTGAGGCAGTTATACATTTTAGTTTAGAGAATATCATATACGCTTTAAGATTACAAAATCCCTGAAAATTTTAGGTCAACTGTACACTCATGACGATTGGTTAGGTTAAGTCATGATATTTTCGTTTGTTTTAACAGTAAACTAACGAAAATATCATGACTTAACCTAACCAGTCGTCAAAGGCGTACAGTTGACCTAACCGGGTATTCTGTTAACCTAACCGGGCATTCAGTTAACCTAACCAGTTGGTAGAGTCTAGAATTTGACGGTCCCGTAGCCATGACTCGTTTTTTTCTGCCGGCCGTCAAACCAAAAAGATCCCAATACGATTTAAAAATAAATAAAGTACATATTTTAAAATTGTTAAATTGCATATAACTGCCTCACTATTTGTTTCTCTAAAACATGAATGTTATTTTTGAAATCCTCGATTAAAACTGGACAATAAAAAATAAGTAATGTTAAAAAATATTACAGGCCGTCAAACCGAAAACATCCAACTGTAAACCTAAGATTAATAGAATTAAGAGATGAACAGGTGCAAAAAAAAACAAATTTATTCCCTTACATAACTTTACAAGCCTGTACTAAGAGTCCGAAGGAGTCAAGAAGGACTTCTACCAAACCTAATCATATCAGAAAAGCTCAAGAAGTAGAACATTTATGAAATTATTAACGAACAGTAAACAAATACGGGAAGTGTCTTTGTTTCTTCACAAAGAACTATGTTCTCATCACTTCGCAGAATAGAAACTCATTCCGTCAGCCACAGCTGCTGTTTTGATATACAACTTTCCATCCATTTTTCTACATATTGGTGGAATTTCATTAATCCATAGAACTATATGGATATATATATATATATATATATATATTATATATATATATATATATATAATATATATATATATATATATATATATATATATACAGGGCGTCCCAAAAAAATGTATACACACTTTAACAGCTGATAGCTCAATTGATGTTTCTTTCTTTCCAAGTTAAACCCATTAGAATTAATAATGGCAGTCAGACTAAGCTTTGAACAAAGGAAATTCATTCTAAAATGTTACTGGAAGTGTGAAAACGCAGTTGAAGTGCAAAGACAGTTTAGGAGGGAGTTTCAAACAGATCCACCAACGCGACTTACCATCACTCGAATTAGAGATAAATTTGAAGCCGATGGAACTGTTCAGAATGTCCACAAGAAGCGTTCCGGAAGGCCACGGACATCGACAAGCCCCACAAAGCAAGAAAGAGTACTGGAAACGTATCACCAAAGTCCAAGAAAATCTGTGCGGCAAGCGAGTCGTGAGGTAGGAATTTCAGAATCGTCTGTCCAACGCATTTTGAAGCGCTGTCAATGGAAAAGTTACATTCCAAGATTAGTCCATGCTATTAATGAAGATGATCCGGACCGAAGAGTGGAGTATTGCGAGTGGTACTTTGCACGATGTGGATGTGGATTGGACGAAGGGGTTTCGTAGAATACCCTCCGCGTTCACCAGACCTCACACCACTAGACTTTTTTTATGGGGATACTTAAAAGACAAAGTCTACGCTATAAAACCTGCAACAGTCGCTGAATTGAGAGCAGCCATTGAACGAGAATGCACACAAATACCAAACGAAATTTTCGTGATGTTTGCGATTCCATTGCTTCGCGTTATCAGCAGTGCCTGGACCAGAACGGACGTCAGTTTGAAAACAGGCGTTGACAAAACAATTAAATAATGTCTGTAGATTCTATTACATTTTGAAAATGAAATGTATTTTAATAAACACTGCCTTTATAATTATTTAAAGTGTGTATACATTTTTTTGGGACGCCCTGTATATATATATATATATATATATATGATACACACAGACCGTGCATGGAACAAGGAACTCTTCTGGGATAATTAAATCCACTATAGTCCGAATAAGTAATGGTAAATGACAAATACCATAGTTTTTCTTTTTCATGATGCAAGCCCGACGTGGGCAACGGGTCTCTCGCAAAGAGGTCCCATAAATATAGCTTCCCTCACCAGCTATCTGCAAAGCAGACAGGATCCAGCTTTGGGACATGGATCTAGGGTTTAAAGCAGCCTAGCCCCACTACATTTAGAACCTCAATATAAGTAAAAGACTCGCTGCATTCACGTCGGATTGAATAAATCAAAGAAAAAGGGGTAACTATTATATTTTTAGCCAAAACCAAAACTTAAACCTCAACTGGCAGAATTGAGCGTCCACTTTTCAAGGCACATAACATGTCCGTTTCATGATGGGAGTGAACTCAGAATGCCAGTTGAGGTTTAAGTTTTGGTTTTGGCTAAAAATATAATAGTTACCCTTTTTCTTTGATTTATTCAATCCGACGTGAATGCAGCGAGTCTTTACTTATATTGAGGTTCTAAATGTAGTGGGGCTAGGCTGCTTTAAATCCTAGATCCATGTCCCAAAGCTGGATCCTGTCTGCTTTGCAGATAGCTGGTGAGGGAAGCTATATTTATGGGACCTCTTTGCGAGAGACCCGTTGCCCACGTCGGGCTTGCATCATGAAAAAGAAAAACTATGGTATTTGTCATTTACCATTACTTATTCGGACTATAGTGGATTTAATTATCCCAGAAGAGTTCCTTGTTCCATGCACGGTCTGTGTGTATCATAAAAAACTCAGGGAACCATTCTGAGTTAATTCCCATATATATATATATATATATACAGGGTGTTTGAAAACTTTCTGTACAAATTGTAATGGGGGATAGGCAACACCAAGACAAACCCTTTTCGTCTATAAGTGTATGTCCGCTGACGTCACCATTCGGCGCGAGAGGGCGCCGCTGCAATTGGCTAAAAGGTGAAGTGGGCTAGACTCGCGCTTGCCGCGGGCATTCTTAAATCGGACGTAGTACGCGTAACATGGAGCGCTTCACGACTGCTGAGATGGCTGACATGCATATGGTGTATGGGGCTGCCAATGGAAACGGAAGAGCTGCTGTGAGGATGCACCGACAGCGCTTCCCAAACAGACGTGTGCCAAACCACCAAACGTTTGCGCATTTGCATCGGCGACTGCGAGAAACTGGAACATTCCATGCAAACATGCATGACACTGGTCGGGAGAGAAACGTGCGCATCCTGACATGGAAGAAGAAATCCTACGCCGATTTGAGGACAATCCAAGCGCAAGCACGCGAGGTGTTGCACGTATCCTCGGTGTGAACCACGACCTGGTCTGGAGAGTGTTGCACGAGCAGCAGTTACATCCGTTTCATCGTCAGAGAGTCCAGGCATTACAACCTCGGGATTACCCTCTTCGTGTGGAATTCGCACGCTGGTTTCTGCAGCAGACAGCGGTGCAGCCTAATTTTCCGGCTTATGTGCTCTTCTCAGATGAGGCCTGTTTCACACGTGAGGGTGTGTTTAACATGCACAATTCTCATGTGTGGGCGCACGCAAATCCACATGCTACACGGGTGCATGCTCATCAAGAACGGTTCGCCGTCAATGTTTGGGCGGGTATCGTCCATGGCAAGTTGATTGGGCCGTACCTGCTGCCTGCCCGACTCGACGTCAGGAGTGCGCACGTTTCTCTCCCGACCAGTGTCTTGCATGGAATGTTCCAGTTTCTCGCAGTCGCCGATGCAAATGCGCAAACGTTTGGTGGTTTGGCACACGTCTGTTTGGGAAGCGCTGTCGGTACAACCTCACAGCAGCTCTTCCGTTTCCATTGGCAGCCCCATACACCATATGCATGTCAGCCATCTCAGCAGTCGTCAAGCGCTCCATGTTACGCGTACTACGTCCGATTTAAGAATGCCCGCGGCAAGCTCGAGTCTAGCCCACTTCACCTTTAACCAATTGCAGCGGCGCCCTCTCGCGCCGAATGGTGACGTCAGCGGACATACACTTATAGACGAAAAGGGTTTGTCTTGGTGTTGCCTACCCCCCATTACAATTTGTACAGAAAGTTTTCAAACACCCTGTGTATATATATATATATATATAGATAGATAGAGAGATAGATAGATAGATAGATATATGATGCAAACCCACACAGAAAATGGAATCGTTTTTCTTTTTCCTTGTGGGTTTGCATCATTCATTCATTTCACGTGTTTAATTGTGAAATTCATCCCACACACACACACACACACACACACATATATATATATTGGTGAAGGCCGCTTCTGGCAAGCTTCAATTTCAATTTAAGCAGAAAGCCACAGACAAGAAGGAAAGAAACATCCATCATGTTGGAAAGGGGACTATATTTTGTGCAATGCAACGTTTCAAGCACAAACTATGCTCATCTTCAGGCAAAACATTCTAAAAAGTTAAAAAACAGAATATTAAAAACCATAATGAATGACAAATATAAAATACAAAATAATGTAAGGAAAACCCTATAGACGATATGTTGATGATATTTTTGCAGTTTTTACTGATGCTAACAGTGCTCATCAATTTTTTACTTTTTTAAATAAGTTACACCCAAATATAAAGTTTACTCTGGAGGAAGAATCAGATTCCAAGCTGCCTTTTTTGGATTTAGTAATTAGCAGGGAGAGTGACTCCATTGTTACTTCAGTGTTTCGAAAGAAGACGTTCACCGGTCTTGGACTCAATTTTTTAAGTTACTGTGATTTTAATTAAATACAAGCTGGCATCTGTTAACACCCTACTTAACTGAGCGTATAATTTATGTTCTAATTAATTATCAGTCTTTGCATAATGAATTTGTTTTTTTAAGAAAATATTTTGTTAATAATGGTTACTCTTTGCAGATCGTAGAAAGCGCTATCAATAAATTTTTAGCTAACATTTATAAACCAAAAATGTCTAATTTTAATGTTCCTAAAGATGTATATTATCTTGTACTCCCAGAAATGGGATATCTGAATTCATATTGCTGCAATAACCTTATGCCACTTCTTAGTAAATTTTATTGTCAAATAGATTTTAAACTAGTATTTGTTAACCGTCGTTCTATTGGCTCATTTTTTAATGTAAAATACCGTGTATCGGATGCTCTGCGCAGTGCTGTTGTATATGAATTCAAGTGTCCCCGATGTGATCGGAGCTATATTGGTAGCACTGTGCGGAGCCTCGAGTCGCGTTTCTGTGCCCACATGGGCATAAGCCATAGAACTAACAAACCACTGAGAACTAAAGAAGCTTCAGCTATACGCAGCCATGTTATTCAATGCAAAGTGGATATAACTTTAGCTAATTTTAACATTTTAGATTCCGCTCCGTGTGAGCAAACTTTAAGACTTTTAGAATCATTATATATTAAAACTTTTTCCCCTTCGCTCAATTCTGATAATTCATCCGTTCCCCTCCGTCTTAACTGAACATTTTTAACAACCAACCTCTACTTGTTTTTAGAGGCTTCTGTTTGTATTGGTTTTGCCTCGGAATCTGTGCTACTTAGACTTAAGGTGTGTGATTCTTTTTAGTGTGTGACTTTCATTTTAGTGTTTTTTAAAAAACTTGTGAATTTTTAGTTTGGGTTTTCCTTACATTATTTAGTATTTTATATTTGTCATTCATTATGGTTTTTAATATTCTGTTTTTTAACTTTTTAGAATTTTTTGCCTGAAGATGAACATAGTTTGTGCTTGAAACGTTGCATTGTACAAAATATAGTCCCCTTTCCAACATGATGGATGTTTCTTTCCTTCTTGTCTGTGGCTTTCTGCTTATATATATATATATATTATATATATATATATATATATATATATTATATATATATATATACACACACACTGTGTATATATACATACTGTATATATATATATATATATATATATATATATAATTGTATATGATCCTCGGTGGTGTAGTGATTAGCATCGCTGACTACGAATCCACCGGCCCCGGGTTCGATACCGGTGACGGCAGTCGGCGCGCAGCAAACCCAGCTGTTCATCCTTTCATACAATAAAGTTGGTTGGTAGCTAAATGAGTACCATGGGTGGTCTATTAGTTAAGACGCTGGGCTGCTGATGGGGAGGTCATGAGATCGATTCCGGGTGAGGACTTGTAATTTTTGACCACGCATGGTGTCGTAGTTCGAATTCCACGTTAAGCTGTAGGTCTAAGGTGGAGCAGCAAGCTAAACCTTCGTCAGAATGAACAATTCGGGCGGAAGCAAAACTAAGGTTAACCAATTTATATATATATATATATATATATATATATATATATATATATATGTGTGTGTGTGTGTGTGTGTGTGTCCAACTGGACCGGTCCAGACCACTATTTTTCAGTTTCCAGTTTTCTGCGAGTATATAGTATGAATTTTAGCTAAACTAAAGTACTTGCTTTCTTTAGTATATAATACGAGTGAAGCTCAAATAAAACGTTTTTGGCACAGTTTCTGGCAACCTATTAAATAATTACTTATGGACATCTAATCAGTTTGGTTTTAAAAGGTCCCACTCAACTGGTTTGTGTATCTATGTATTGAAGGAAATTATATTTAAATATACTGGCAGTAATTCAGCTATTTATAGCTGTTTCCTAGATATACGTAAGACATATATTACAGTGAACTACAATATTTTATTTAAAAAATTAGAAGACAGAAAAGTTCCCATGGACATATTGAATTCATTGAAATTTTGGTATTCCCACCAATATTTTACAGTTAGGTGCGGCAATGTACTATCCGAATGTTTTGATTCTTCCTGCGGGGTGAGGCAAGGCTCCCTGCTCTCTCCTCTGCTGTTTAATGTCTATATTGATGGATTAATTGCTTCATTTAATGAGGCAACAGCTGGATGTTGTATAGATAACACGAGGATAACTAACTTAGTCTATGCCGATGATATGGTGTTAATAAGTCCTTCTGTTAAAGGTCTGGATTGTCTGCTAAAAGTCTGCGAATTATATTCGCAGAAACATGATATTCTTTTTAATATTACAAAAGATAAGGTTATGCATTTCCATCCTAAAACCTCTAATCAGCCAGTTGATATTAGTTTCAAAATGAGAGGTGAAGCAATGGAGGAAGTACAAGATTTTAAGTATTTGGGTCAAATTATCACCAGCTCCTTGAGTGATGACTCAGATATAAGGAAAAATATCGAAGCCTCTGGGTGAATTATAAAAAGGTTCTGGCAGAACCCTAAATTTGTTATACAACAGCTCTTTTAGATTCCTACGTAAATTATCATCCGAGATGCTCAGCTTCGCAAATGTTTGCAATCCACAATGTCCCGAACTTCCCGGAGGTAACAAGACGTGCTCAGTACAGTCTAATGCAAAAAATTAAAAATCAACCAACTCAATTATCCAATCTAGTCATCAGTCCTGCCATATGTCTTCTAAGCTATGGAATTAATCGTATGAAAACGTTTGTCTGTAGCTCTCATTAATTGTATTTCTTTCCTTAGTATTTGAATTTGAATTGTATTCAATTGTCAGTTCGTATTATTAATATTTGTCATATGGACTATGGTCTGCCAATAAACTTTTTCATTTTCATTTATTTTCATTTCATTAACTGTGTGAAATAAGCATATTTCGCTTCTGGACCAATCTGGACTGCTATTTTTCAATCTTGCGAGTATATTGTGTAAGTTTTAGCTAACAGACAGAAGCAGAGTTGTAATAAATGGATCCGTACAGGAGTGGGCAAGGGTAAAGAACGAGGTTCCTCAAGGGTCTGTGTTGGTGGCAGTCTTGTTCATTGTTTACGTAAATGTTCTCGAAATTAATTTGATCAGTAAAATTTCGAAATTCTCGAACAATACGAGATTCGGTGGTAAAGCGTATGGTAGATTCGATAGAGAGACGTTACAAAGTGACCTCAATAAGTCGTTGATTGGTCGAAGAAATAGTAGATGAAATTTAATGCAGATAAATGTAAATTAATCGGCTCCCGAAATAGCGAGCTTAATTACTGTATTGTAGGTAAAGACCTTATTTCAGTAAGGAAGGAAAAAGATTTAGGTGTTATACAGTACTTAGGAAAGACTTAAAGTTTTCAAAGCAATGCATCAAAGCCAGTAAGAACGCTAATAAAATGCTAGGTTTTATATTGCGAAATTTTGAGTACAAATCTAAAGACATATTGCCGTTACAGAAGTCCTTAGTGCGACCACATTTAGAGTACGTCGTACAATTCTGATCTCCTTTTATGAGGAAAGATATAGAAACACTTGATAGAATTTTGAGAAGAGCGACCAAGCTTATAATTAATTGTAATAAAAACTACGAACGAAAGTTAACAGAACTTGATTTGTATTCACAAAAAAAAGGCGAAAGTCGCGAGGCCAATTTGCTTAGATTTTAAAGATATTAAAAAGATTTTATAATGTAAATTTGGAGCACCTTTTTGAATTACATAATGAGAACGTAACCATGAATAATGCAGGGTGTTTCAAGTCGACCCTAGAAATATGGAAATTAGCGGAATTACTATGACAAACTTCAAATACTAAATACCAAATACAAATTTATTTCCAAATACCAATACCAATTTCCATATTTCTATGGTCGACCTGAAAACCCTGTAGATTTAAATTATAGGTGGAAGCTTAATAGTGCAGTAGCGCAAAACTTTTTTCTTTTATTATTGTTAAATTTGGGAATAATCTTCCGTCGGGGGTCGTATGTAGTGGTATCATCCCCCTTCAATGTCATTCCCATTTTATTCTGCGCCCGTGAGTGGGAAAACCGAGAATGAAAATTTCAAAGGAGACATTTTCAAGTCGGCCTATTCCAAATTCATACCATTCTCATTCTCATCCACGGATTTCCCACTTTGGTCCAGGTTAGGTTAAGTTTGGTAAAGTTCAATTATGTTTGGAAATATTAGCTATTCCCATTTGGCGCCTTTATAGCAAATGGGAATGGAGTAACAATGTTTTTCAAATCAAGGAACACTTTTCTCAAATATGGATTTTTTCACTTTGTGTATTTTCTTTCATGGATCGCGGATGGGGATGAGAATGACACTGAGTGGGAAATAATCGTATGTAGTACATCGGTTAACATGTTTAAGAATAAATCAAATAGATATCTTTTGCAGATCTAGTTCTGATAAATAGTTGGGATCACCTGAAGATCAGGATCCCCAGCCTTCTTTAGTTAGCCTGATAAGGCTAACTAACAAAAATATCACGACCTAACCTAACCAATCGTTAGGTCAACTATACGCCCTTGACGATTGGTTAGGTTAGGTCGTAATATTTTCGTTAGTTATCCTTATAAAGCTAACTAAAAAAGGCTGGGGGGCCCTGAATTTCAGGTGAACCAATAGTTGCACTTGGTGAGCGGAAAGAGTGAGCAAATGCGGAGAGACGAGTAAATGATGCTTCAATGCTTTTCTACTTAATAAATTATAAAAAAAAAATCCTTGAAAAACCATCTATGATGTAGATTAGATTATGTAGTTTAGTAATTCGCGCTATTCCTCTTTGTCTTCTACTTTTCACTATCTATCTACTTTTTACTCTCTTAATTCTTCTTGTGTGTTTGTGTACACGAGGCAATTAATGTGTATGCATGGTGTGAAAATTACTGGGATCAATGAAGGAAAGCCACCCCCAGCCTTCTTTAGTTTGCTTTATAAGGCCAACTAACGAAAATATCACGACCTAACCTAACCAGTCGTTAGGTCGACTGTACGCCCTTGACGATTGGTTAGGTTAGGTCGTTATATTTTCGTTAGTTAGCCTTATAAAGCTAACTAAAGAAGGCTGGGGGTGGCTTTCTTTCATTGATCCAATTACTGTCAATGAATAATAGTATACATCTACATAAGTGTAAGCAGAGTATGAGAGTTACTTGGCATTTTCAATGATTGTCCGCTCCTCAATCTTTCCTACTTTACTACTTTTGGTTACCCTTTGTGACGTGTAAAATAAATATGTGGATTCTGAACTGGTCCAAAGACCTCGGGTTACATCGCCTCAGATTACATCACCTCGAGTTGCATCACTTTAGACTGCATGACCTCAGGCTGCATCAAGTAGGGTTTCGTTTCTGTCAATCTCTTTATCACGTATTCGAAATGAATGAACAAAAGCAGTTAACAAAATAAAGTTGAATTTTGAATTCAACACACAGTTCTCAAAGACTAATGTATAATTAACATTGTAACTTGTACAAATATTAAGTAGAATGGGGATATGTGACATAATTCATATACACTATGAAGCTGTAGACTACCTATATTTGTTTGATAAGAGGAATAAACTATTCATCATATAAAACTGCCAATATCACAAGACAAGTAGTGAATCATGTGATAATGATGGGGAAATTATATTATGTCGGTTCTCAGTATTAACGTCTTTTTTTTTAAAGTTTATAGTTATAAAAGATGTTGCACTGAAATTACTTGCATAATTTTCAGTGAATTCCAAATTCACTTCCAAGAAAAATAAAATAATTTCTGATTTGTCTTAATTAAATTTCCTTTTATTGATTATTTGGTTTTTTAATGAAAAGTTGGATGTCCAAAATGTTATTAAATATCCAAAAGTGTAATAGATTTACCTAATATATGATGAGAAAGGGGCGTATTATAATATGTAGGTCTTACTGTACTTATAATTTAGTTTTCAGAATGAAAGATGTCAAAAAAAAAAAGTAGCAAGAATAGAACCTTGAGAAACCCTACTATAGGCCCAATCTTTTGTACATATGTCTTTCCATCAAATTCAAGGGATATTAGAGGGGTACATCGAAGTATAAATTTTCATATGTTAGTCTTCATCAGGAAGTTTCGTTTGGGATAACTACACTGTACACATTATTTTAAATAATTCCAGTGGTTTCTCTAAATAATACATGTTTTTAAGGGAAACCAGTTCTTATTTTGGGGTTTTTCACCTGAAGCCAGGTTTTAGCTATATATTTTTTATTAAAGGCAACTTCTAATCGCCTTATTTGAAGATTGAGTTATATCGTGTACAACAGTTCAGTACATACAAGGTGTTTCAAAAGTCCTGCCTCATAAATAACTATACAGTAAATACCTGTGAGGTGGAACTTTTGAATCACCCTTTATTAATAATGGGACGTAATGGTGCATAGATTTCCTAAGCTTATGCGAATTTTGGATCACCTGAAGATCAGGGCCCCCGGCCTTCTTTAGTTAGCTTTATAAGGCTAACTAATGAAAATATCACGACCTAACCTAACTAATCGTCAAGGGCGTACAGTTGACCTAACGATTGGTTAGGTTAGGTCGTGATAGTTTCGTTAGTTAGCCTTATAAGGCTAACTAACGAAGACTGGGGGCCCTGATCTTCAGGTGATCCAATGTCCCTTTAAATTTATCCTAAAAAAAACGTAAAATAAGTTCTTATAAAAACTATAATTGCATTAACTAGTAAACTGAAGACCCTTATACTAGAAATACAACTAGAAAAATATGAGCTTATACTAGCTCATATTCTTCTAGTTTTATTTCTAGTATAAGCTTCTTCAGTTTACTAGTTAATGCAATTACAGATTTTATAAGAACTTAACTTACTTTTTAGGGTAAGTTTAAAATTTTGACTCTTCTAATTGTAAGAAAAAGTTTTTCCAATATTCCGAATAAAACCTATAATAATAATAATAATAATAATAATAATAATAATATAATAATAATAATTATTATTATTATTATTATTATTATTATTATTATTTGGATGCAAGCGCCCGGCAATAAGAACCATAAGACAAGGATTATAAGGTAAGCAAATTACGTCATAAACTATCTTATAAATACTGCAGGGAAAGTATTTTCATACAAGGAGTGATTATGCTTGACGGGTCACATTTCAAAAATAACGTTATATCGAAGTTTTTGTACTATTTAAGTCCTACGTTTTTGTCCTATCTGTCCTATTTTATCAGCTTGTAGCACTCATTGTTTCGCTTTTTCGTAATTCTTTATTCTTTTATTGTATAAACCAGATAACAGTTAATAATTTTACAGTATCAGACTCTCTCAGTTAGTGGAAGAAATTGTTGATGTTCACCACAATGCAGACAAATATTTTTAGTGGTAATTTCAGATGTGCAATCATTCTTTACAAATATTCCAATACTGTACAAGGTATTCCCGGAAATTTTTTATTTACCCACAATTTTAAACATTACGGAGAACGCAACAGACTTAAGGATTTTTGGGTCTTTTCCGTTTGGGGGCTAGCAGCGAATTTTAATGAAAATCGGTATACTAATGTAGTTTTGGTCACTGATTTAAATAATAACTTTCTTTTTCGGAGAAATGAAAAACAAACATGTTAAAGCACTTTAAATAATTAATATGTATTTTAACTAGCTTAAACTAGTTACAGAGGATTGTGTTAAATTTAGCCAGAGTCACAAACTGCTACTGTTTATGAAAAATTGCTCTAAGTGTGGGAAAATGTGTTCCTTTGATAAAAATACCCAGTTCTTTCGTTGCCAAAAGCGTCGGTGAAACGGTAAAAAGTGCAACTTTACGAAGAATACGTTTTTGAAGAATCCCGGCAGATCTGTAAAAGTAGCAGAAAAAATCAAGAATTAATGCCCAGTTAGGTTAATTGAATGCCCGGTTAGGTCAACTGAATGCCAGGTTAGGTCAACTGAATGCCAGGTTAGGTCAACTGTACGCCTTTGACGATTGGTTAGGTTAAATCATGATATTTTCGTTAAAAGCACATTAATTATTTAAAGTGCTCTAACATGTTTGTTTTTCATTTCTCCCAAAAAAAAGTTATTTTTGAAATCAGTGACCAAAACTACATTAGTATACCGATTTTCATTAAAATTCGCTGCTAGCCCCCAAACGGAAAAGATCCAGATTTTTTAGTTTGTTTATATACATAAAATATAACCGAATTTAAATGATAATAATTAAGCTTTAAAACTTTAATATTATAAGCCAGTGAAGATAAAACGTTAGCTTCGAAACGTCTGTTTGGATGCTATAACAAAATGTTGGTGCTTTCATTGGTCATCCTTTTTACCTTAAAACGAAATATAATTTTTACATTTCATCTCTGCGGTTTGTTTCCGATTTGATTTGCCGCTCTATAGCTTATCCCAGAGGTATTCTATCAAACTGGGGACATGGCTCAACTAAACAGTTGCCTAAAGAAAAACCGAACTAAAAAACGGTTTATCCACATATACTAACCGGCGGAGGGTAGCTCTTGCAAAAGAAAAATGCATTTACTTCAATATTTCCCATTACTTTGTTTTTATGCGGGAACGAGGGGGCCAAAGGCTGGATTTAGGAATTAGATGTCACTGGACAACTACGTGCGTCTTTGCAATACACTTAAGAGACCCTACATTTTCCTCGGCTTGGGACCAGGCCAGTCATCTTACAAAGCTTGGAGATTGAAAAGAAATTTTCAACAACCAATCTTGAGTAACAAAATATTCTCCAAGAAGAGAAATGCAAATGACTGTTCTCATATGAGGTCCTCCTAGGCCCTCCTAGGAAGAAGTGGCTAAGCGATAAAAGTAAAAAACGCCAGAAAACGCAGTTAAATGTTGTACCAATTTGAAAGTGTTATTACTTTTGAACTTTTTGAAGATATTTCGACAAAAAGTTTAAAAGTTATGTCACTTTCAAATTGGTACAACTGCGTTTTCTGACGTTTTTTTACTTTTGTCGCTTAGCCACTTCTTCCTTGGATGGCCTCCTATATTGTTTATGAAAAGGTAACTTTAATTCCATTTTTGTTTGGTGATAAAAATTATTAAAAATTTTTTTATAAACTTAAACTTTGTAAATCCAAGTTAACAATTTGATTTTAGAACACAGGTGAGAAGTAGATTTTTACATTCTTTGTTTAGGAAATAATATTAGAAACTAGTGGGTACTTAATGCTGGAGATTCCTCACTTCATTTGGTTGGACAGTGAAAAGCTTTGGGCCTTGTATTCTGAGAGTATTTTCCATCTTCGTTTTCATGGCCCCTTGTCCCACCGCAGCTGGGACCTTACAAAATCTGCCTCTTCTCTCAGTTTGTTTCTATTTCATTTCTAAGGTTAGGGACAGAGCCCTCAAGTATTTTCTATATGTATATTATTGTGTACCGCTCGCGCCTTCTTTCGAGAGAGTAGAGTTCCAGGGATTATAGTCGAGACCAGAAGTCTTCACCCTCCGTTTCCTCTATCTTCCGTTTCCTCTATCTACCCTCCGTTTCCTCTGTCTTCAATGTTCGGAATGTCTCGTTTTCTATGTGGGCTTGTGAGTACTGAGCAATACTCAATTATTGATAGGACTAGACTCTTCCATAATTTGAGCATGATGCTTGCTTTTCTGCTGTGGAAGCTCCTCCAGATAATTCCCATTATTTTTCTAGCCGTTGTAATTTTGATTTTATAGCGCTCTCTGAATTCTGCATCGGACGACATTATTACTCCAAGATCCCTGACTTGTAGTCAGGGGGCTTAATCATATAATTGTTCAAATCATTCCAAAAGTGCCATTTTTGGACCACAGGTAGCTATGACCATACTAATTTGAATGTTTGCGGGCCAAGCTGGGCTCCCACTGTGGCGGCCATATTGGCCAAATCAAAATGGCCGCTGTCCAAAATGACATCCACTTGAGTACCAATATTAGTACAGGTTACATAGTTAACTTGATAAAAAATAAGAGTCAGCATCAACATCTTTTGCTATTAAACTTTAGTATATACGCAAGTACAATCTTCTTTATTCCTTTTACTCACAGTACTGCATCTCATGATAATGTCTATCCAATAGATGGCTGTTCACTGATTAATAGTCGTCATTGTTCAGGCAGCCACCCTCACACTTGCAAAGTGTCGTACATCGAATTCCAGCACTACTGCATTTGCAATTCCCTCTGCAGGCTTTAGTGCATCCGCAATGAAGGAGAAGAGCACATGCCTTACTGGCATCAGCGAGAGTTGTCCAGAAAGGGAGCCATTGGTTGCTGCGCTTGTCATATTCCCATCCCCATTTATCAAAAGCAGGGAGTGTCTGATGGCATGTGGTTGACTGCTTCCACACAAAACTTGCCTGCAACAATGACCTCTTGATATGCTGGAAGAGGGCAGCTTGGGTAGGTGGTATGCTGTCCAATGATCGACTGCCACTAGAAAACAGATGGTGCCTGGCTACGTTTACAGATGCTTGTCCACATGTTTTACTGTACATGAGCACAACAAACCTCTCAATGTGTGTCATTTCAGGAGATACTAGACTGAAGGACTCGGGTCTTCAGTCAATTTGATCATGGTTTCAGTTAAGTTTGGTGTATTATTCCATGCAGTCCATGCTGTCTTCTTCCCACATCCAAGAAACTGAGACGTAGTGTCGCAGCCTGTTAGTGCATGGAACAGAGGTAGAGCCAGCGACTTTGATGGACCAAGCTGTGATTGAATGCTGTGCACTGGGATGTCTCGGTAATATTTGCCACTACCAAAACCAATCCAGAGTTCTGTTAGGTCAAGCTGTTGAAAGAAAGCAATGGCAAGAACGACTATGTCACTGTCAACAGTGCGGATGAATGCTTTCTTGTGACCCTGAGATGATGCGTGAGCAAGATGCAGAATGATCCGCGTATCTGCCTCTGTGTGGTTGCATGGTTGGAGCCCTGATATATCAAATGCTTTATTGGAGAGCACAGTTTCTAATTCAGTGCTGAGGAGGAGTTTTCCACCCATGTCAATCTTGATCAGCTGTTTACTGATAAAGACGAACAGTTCCTTCTTGTTTTCCACATTTTTCAAATATGACTGCCAGTCTCGTTTGGGAATGGGTGTGGTACCATCACTATCTGGATCAAGTCGAGTACGTGCTCCTGAACCACGCCGCTGCTGTGCAAGTGATTTCAGACTGTCTTCAGGATAGGTATCCCACACGGCATCGACGCGCTCAACTGTGTCAGTCATCTGTGCTTTAATGAAAGGTATGATGTGTAGAGATACATATTCAGCAAATGTTGATGCTCTACTTGGACGCACAATGTGGACGATGGCGGCCATGTCATACAACTGAACTGTCACTTGTTTAGCAGGATTGGCAGAGCCAGTTGGCATTGACACATGCAAGAATGTCTGATTTATTTCCAGCTCTGAGTGAACCTCGGTCTGAGAATGAAGGGGGCTCTCGCTGATTCTCGTATGTGAAAAATTCTGTCATATCCGCATCTGGACGTGATTGTAGAGACAGGAATAGCTGAGTAATGAGCACTGTGTTTTGCTTCTGTACCCCCACTTTGCTACTCTTCTTGCGTGGGTCTGGCCGATTGCTGAATGTGTACACATTGTTTTTCTTTATAGTGTTTGATATAGGAACTGTCCCTTTGTCCAGCCTAGTCTTTACATACTCCTCATGAAGGGCTTGGCCAACTTCCTGTATCTGTGACAGTGATGCTGCTACTTCATTCTCCATAACATCGTGTGTGTCAAGGGCTACAAGCTCCTGATTTGTGGCCAGGAAGGGGTTGCCCAGTTCAGACACCACCTTTGTGAATGACTTGACATCCTTCAAAAACCTAGACTGTAGCCCAGGTGCTGTTTCGTGGTGGCCAGTTGGTCCTTCTGTAAGTTTCTGAGCATTCTCAAACTCTTCTATCATTCTGACACATTCAGGACCTGCCAACATGTACAATGCTAATGCTTCTGTTTTGTCATAGAGGTCAGATGCTCCACCACAGCCCTGCAGTACTTTGTTCATCTGCTCATGAGATTGATCTTTCGCGATGAGGCTGAATGTACGAGCAGACTTTTGGACTGTAAAGTTCCCTTTGAGGTACTCTGCGTACACCTGTGGATGGCTTTCAGCAAGACCAACCATATCTCTGACATGAATCGGCAACCAACGGGCATAGTTAGTGTGGTCCAGCACAAAGAACCATGGACATAGTTCATCACACACCTGGACATAGAGAGGGAAGTCACCCTCTCTTAATGAGCGCACAAATCGACACATCAATAGCTCAAGCTCAATCACTAGTTACCAATATTTGAACATGTGAACATTTGCAGATTTCCTTGCACACCACATCTCATATGACTCACAAGGCCCCAGCACATTGGAAGTGTATTGCAAGTATGCATTTTGCTTCAAATGAGAGAGGGAAACAAGTGACACTTGATGAGCCAGTGTGTCAGGAAACTCCCACTGTAACTGTTTGCATATGGCAAAGAGAGGCTGATCAGCCCCAAGGACAGGGGTTTGACCAGGGTTTATGAACTCAGTCGTAGTTTTCACAATCTCCATCGTGTGCTTCATCATTGATGCAGAAGCTGCCTTATCAGGAAATAAGGGGAGTATACCAGTCTCTGCCTTTGGCTTTATTGATGCATCATCCATGAGCTGAGAGTTGAAGCCTGACCACGTAACCACATCACGTTTTTCAAGCTCACCCTTTTCCAGCACTCTTCCAACATGTGCTATCCATGCATCATCTTTTACTTTGGCACCGTTGACCAGGCTGTGGTTCGGCCGAACTTGACCTTCGTTGATTCTGGGCACAAGAATGTCACGGGTGTTGAGTTCGATGGGAGGAACAATTACATAACTATCCGGCAACTTGGGTTTTGATGTATCAGATGGATCAAGTGTGATTGCTGGTCGACGAATTCCCAAGTTCTCTTTGGATAGGTGATTGGTCACAGTAATGCATGTTCCATGAAAATCACCACGTGACAAATTTCCCGTTTTGTTGCTGTCCAGATTGTCTACATCATGTGTAGTGAAAACTGAAAGTCTTGTATTTGTGGGTAGAACAATACCGTCTTCAGTGTGTCTCTTGCAAACAGCAAGAGCTACCTGTGTTTTGACTTCCATCACACGGTCATATGAGACAGAGAGCCCAAGGTGATGGGCATTCTCTATCTGGTGCTTGAATCTGGCATCTCCATGCAGTTTAATACCATGGTAAAGTGGGAATTGCGTTTCACGATCTCTATTGTGACGGATTTGGGTGCTGTCTGATGAAGATGCATATTTTACTGTGTTGAATATCAGCAGTTGGCACAGTGTGCACGCAATCTTCGCCCTTGTGCCCAGTTCAGCATCACTGGTGGATTGCTCTCTACTATGTTTATCGATATTACCTTTAGGACCCTGGAGGACAACATTGATGAAACTTAACAGTGTTTCTTCTATGGGGACGTCAGGCATTGTGGAGAGAATGAACCATTAAATGGCTCTTGTTTCTGAAGGATTCGCTTTCGTAGTGCCATAGCAGCACGTATCAATAACACAGCTTCATCTTGATTGATTTGTGAGGAATGATAGCTTTGTTCTAGCACAGCACCCACTTTTGCCTTGTGGCTAATGAATACATCTCTCCCCTGTGCATAGGAAGCCCACTCAGGAAGATGCTCAAGCAGATGGTCTTTCAATCTTGTTGCATGAGGTTCTCTACCAGAACAGGGATGTCCTAGATCTGACATCATTATCTTGTACATTTCCCGTAAGTCAGACAACTTGTGGACCTCAGACTGAGAGTCATCCACAAATGCCACTAACTGTGCTATGACCAATTGACCATGGGATCAAATGGGGGAGGCTTGGGTTCACTTGAAGATCGACGTTCAACTGCACGAGCTCCATCACGAAGCCGCCAATAGCATTGTACATGATAACATGCATCCATTGCATGTGCATCAGAACCTGCAGTCAAGCGCCCATATGTTTTTGCCCAATTCTTCAGATTTTGATCAATGTTGTCACTTAAGGCTCTATGAAGATCATGCTGATCCTCACCCAGACATATGATGCAGAATAATGTTTCTGGAGGTGATCCGTAACTTGATCTGAGTTTCTTCGGACTTATCCCAGCTGCACATTCATCTTGCGTGGCCACTTTTCCTCGTGCCCGCTTTACCCTGTAACTGTTGCATGCACTCCTACAACTTTTATGATACACTGCAGCATGTGATTGGAGGGTTGCTGCAATTCCTGAGCCATCATCGAGCTCACTAACCTTGATACCAGATGGAACAGCATTGAGCTGCACAAAATCATTCAGATCTCTTTCAAGAGATGAATATCCCTGTTCTTTTGGCTGTTGTAATGCCTCGTCTTTGCTGGACTGACATAGGCAACACAGTGTCCAATTAATTCCAGTTATGTTAGTAGACATGTTGAGGTATTAATGTTCTACTACACACTACTAACTACACACTAACGAGATCTTCATATCTGCAGGCCTGAAGAGACTAGAATGTGAAGAAGACCACCACCGCATAGACTTGCTTCAGAGGAATACAGGTATGCCAACACCTGCAAAAATAATAAAAAATAGATTAATAGTGGACAAAATGTCAGTAGAAATCCAATGTAAAAGTTAATATAGCTGTTACAACCACAAATCTAAGTGCAATAATTATGTATCATGATTCAATTGACATAAAATGTACATTTCTTATAAAATAATATCAAATGTGGATATATACGACCTGACGTATATCTTGAATTAAAAACCAAATATCAGAACTGGATTTTCTATACTCAAAAACATACAAAAAGTGTCATTATTTGCTGTTCTACTATGATTGGTTGTTATTTTATCGCCCAATGTCAGACCAGATGGCGGCCATCTTGGATTCGTCCATAATGGCCGCCACAGGGAGAGCCCATGTTGGCTCCCGCAAAAAAATGAATGCTTATGGTCATATCTACCCCTGGTAAAAAAATGGTACTTTTGGAACAAAGGGAACAATCGGGGTGATTTTTTGGATTAAGCCCCCTGACTATTGTGGATTTGGTGTTATCTGTTTGGCTTGTATAGTTTTGTACCCTTTTTTCTGTAGCTCCTTGTTATTACCATATCTTAGAAGTTGGAATTTTTCTTCGTTGAACTTCATATTGTTGTCTTCTGCCCACTGGAATATTGTTTCAATGTCGTTTTGTAATTTTCTTATGTCACCTTCGTTCAATATTTCCTTACATATCTTTGTGTCATCTGCGAAGCATGATACAATACTGTCCTTAATATCTGCATCAATATCTGCAATCATTATTATGAACAGCAAGGGAGCTAATACATACTGTCCCTTGTGGGACAGAGCTCACGACTTCCGAGACTTCCGATTTAACTCCGTTTACCACCACTCTTTGTGTTCTTTGCGTCGGTATTTTATATATACAGGGCGTCCCAAAAAAATGTATACACACTTTAACAGCTGATAGCTCAATTGATGTTTCTTTCTTTCCAAGTTAAACCCATTAGAATTAATAATGGCAGTCAGACTAAGCTTTGAACAAAGGAAATTCATTCTAAAATGTTACTGGAAGTGTGAAAACGCAGTTGAAGTGCAAAGACAGTTTAGGAGGGAGTTTCAAACAGATCCACCAACGCGACTTACCATCACTCGAATTAGAGATGGAATTAGCCGATGGAACTGTTCAGAATGTTCACAAGAAGCGTTCCGGAAGACCACGGACATCGACAAGCCCCACAAAGCAAGAAAGAGTACTGGAAACGTATCACCAAAGTCCAAGAAAATCTGTGCGGCAAGCGAGTCGTGAGGTAGGAATTTCAGAATCGTCTGTCCAACGCATTTTGAGCGCTGTCAATGGAAAAGTTACATTCCAAGATTAGTCCATGCTATTAATGAAGATGATCCGGACCGAAGAGTGGAGTATTGCGAGTGGTACTTGGCACGATGTGGATGTGGATTGGACGAAGGGGTTTCGTAGAATACCCTCCGCGTTCACCAGACCTCACACCACTAGACTTTTTTTTATGGGGATACTTAAAAGACAAAGTCTACGCTATAAAACCTGCAACAGTCGCTGAATTGAGAGCAGCCATTGAACGAGAATGTACACAAATACCAAACGAAATGTTTCGTGATGTTTGCGATTCCATTGCTTCGCGTTATCAGCAGTGCCTGGACCAGAACGGACGTCAGTTTGAAAACAGGCGTTGACAAAACAATTGAATAATGTCTGTAGATTCTATTACATTTTGAAAATGAAATGTATTTTAATAAACACTGCCTTTATAATTATTTAAAGTGTGTATACATTTTTTTGGGACGCCCTGTATATATATATATATATATATATATATATATATATATATATATATATATATATATATATATCATAATTATTTCACGTACTCCCCTGTTCCACAACAACTCCCCTCGAAGTGGGAGAATAGACTCGGATAGGTTCTATGAACCAACCCTCGTCCATTCGCCAACGACGTCTTCCTTCAACGACGTCCTCCTTCTTGCGAAAAAGAATCTGTTAATGACTTTTTTTTTAAATATACTGTCTCACAACCTGCTATTCGATATCCATTTACACTCAGTCATTGAAATATGCATTTTTCATCTTTGATTTAACATATTATCCAAAACAGACCTTTAGTTAATTAACTAAAGCACCGTTTGACCCATTACGGTATTTTTATGAATGAAACTGGAATTAGTTCCTCACTTTAAACTCTGTAAACAATAAATGCTAGTTTTTTTCTTGATATTCAATTTAGTAGCTATCCATTGGTCCAAGGACTTTTGACACATTGAAGCACACTTAAACTTGACACTTCAGTATTGACCAGCGAACATTCTAAATTGAATAACAAACACAACGGTTCTCACGAAGGTGAATAACTTATGTGTCTATAGTTACTGTAACAGAAACAAAACAACAACAACAACGACAACAACAACAACAACACTAATAATAATAATACTAATAATAGGTTTAAAAGAGAATAATACTATTCTGAAACTGCATAAACTCAGGGTAGATACAAGAGACGCGAGTTCGAATCCTCCTTTTAGCCGCACATATTTCAATTCCCTTATAAAATTTAATACCACAGTGATTGTGGTTTAATAATAATAATAATAATAATATATATATATATATATATATATATTATATATATATATATATATATTACCATTATTATTATTATTATTATTATTATTATTATTACTATTATTATTATTATTACCGATCTTAAAAAGTAATCGTGTTTATATCCTGTTTGTACTTCGTAATTTTGTTTACATTAAAAAACTCACTCTATTAAGCACTTTTATCGTCTCTTTAATAGATAGTTTCGCTGTCTGGCAATATTTAATATATAACGACCTCCGAATGACATTAGAGCATCGAGACGATCTCAGTTTCGTTGTATCCCAAAATGGATTTTAAATTCAAACATCAACTTCCCTGAAGATGGAAAAAATTTAAGAGAAAAAAAGTCTTGCGTAATCCAAGGGCACCTTTTTAAAGAAATTAAGGGAACTTTTATAAGCGACAAGTGATTAAAAGAAAAGAAAAATTAGCGAAGAGGAAAGATTTATTAATTAGAGATTTGATAAAGATGATAATAATTAGTAAATAAATAAATAGACAAATCATGACACGAAAATTCTCCTTGTTTTGCGGAATGGGACGGTTTGGCGCCGACGTTCTGGCGCCGACGTTTGGGCGCCGTTTGACGATTGGTTAGGTTAAGTCGTGATATTTTTGTTAAAACTAACGAAAATATCACGACTTAACCTAACCAATCGTCAAGGGCGTACAGTTGACCTAACCGGGCAGTGACGATTGATTAGGTTAAGTTGTGATAAAGGGTGTTCGGAAAGTCACTGTGCACTTATATTTATTTAATAGCATACAATAGTATAACATTGCATATATGATAGAGGTTATGGATGGGACCATCAGAACTTATAAAAGGTGTTGAAAACTAAAAAAAATAATAATAAAATAATAAAAAAATAATATAAAAAATATAAATATAAAAATATAAAAAAAATTAATTATATAAGTGCACAGTGACTTTCCGAACACCCTGTATTTTTGTTAGTTTTAACGAAACTATCATGACTGAACCTAACCAATCGTCAATGGGGCAGATAACGGAAAAGTACCCATATTATACTGTATATACACCTTATAATACACTGACTCTTTTGCTCGCACCGCCAAAAAAGTAACGAAGGGTCGCGCTTGCTACATTTATCAAACACATACAAATATTCATTATGTGAAAACTTCTGTTTCCCTTTCTTACTTGATATATTTTCAGACATTTATGCTATTAAAGGCAACAACACAACTTATCTGAAAAGACAGACAGCACTTCAGGTTAATAACCAAGTATTACTACTTAATACTTAATACTAATTAACGGCGGCGCCAAACCGGCTCCGCGCCCAAACGGTGGCGCCCAAACTGCGGCGCCAAAACGTCCAGCGCCAAAATGTCCGCGCCAAAACGTCCTAGATGGCTTGTTTTGGTCGTTATGTAACGTAAAACTTACGAAGGTTTCCTGAGGACTGAATTTTGGTGTTTGGACTACGAAAGTTGGCTGTGCAGGAAATAAGGATTTCAAGTTGTGACGTGAAATATCAGAAGGTACTCTCATTATATAGTTATGCCTGACGCTGTTAATATACTCATGTTGACACCTACTGCCAAAGGAGCAAGCACATAACGGGTGGACGAAAAAACCTGGACGCTTTTGTTTTTCCTACAAATTTCAAACTAGTCAAGCTAATACACCCAAATTAGTACAATATGTAGCCAATAGTATAGTTATCATGTGCTAAAAATTTCAATGGAACTCATATAAAACTTCCCCTCTTGAAATCGATGTTGTATTGGCTCCCCATTTTCTTGAATTACGGCCAGTACTCTCCTTTTCCACTGATCTATGGATGACTTGATTTTGTTTTGGGACACCATAGGCCAAACAACCTCAATTCTTTGTCTAAGTGCTTCCAGGTTTGAAAATGGTTCTCAGCGACCATGGTACACCAATGACTTCAGCTCATTCCACACGAAGTAATCCAGAGGATTTAAGTCAGAAGAATTTGGTGGTCATTCTTCACTTTTTATGAATTCAGGAATGTTCACCATCAAAAATTCTTGGGTTGCCTTGGCTGAATGAGATGGTGCATTGTCTTGAACAAAAATAAAATCTTCGTTCGGGTACAAGTCTTGGCATTCCAGTAAAAGTTCTCCGAGGTGTTCAATGTAACTTTGCGAGTTCATTTTTGTTTTCTGTGGATCAGTAAAGAATAATTTGGTTTTTCCATTGTAAGAAACACCACAAGATACCATTAATTTCTTGGAAAATCGTGAAATTAGATGATAAAGACGGTCTGGCGGGATTTCCGATTTTGAAGTTAATACATTAACTCGGTTGTTTTGTCGATTTGTTGATACAGTTAATGTAAAGTCGGACTCATCTTGAAAAAACATGCGTTTAATGTCTGCTAAATTAAATTTTCTGTACAAAGAATTACACCTTTCTAACCGTTTTCCCATGGCTTCTTTTGTTATTCTGGGGGCACTCAATCTTTTAAAAAATCTGATTCCTTTACTTTTCATTATGTTTTGGAAACTGTTGCGCGAAATATTTAAATTATTCGCCATTTTTCTTTGCGAAAGATGAGTACCAGGATTATTTTCCTGCGACAACGCATGCTCTTCAACGTCAACGTACCTTTCGTTTTCTTGAATCCGAGCAGTACGCGGACGACCGCTGCCACGTTTTCTGTCAGTTGACCCTGATTGTCTAATTTTATTTATTACGTATTGTACTGTACTTCTTTTTTCAATTTTTTCCCGGAAATTCCCTAATTATTTTTCTAACACTCCATCCATTCTCGGCAAAACACGCCTTTATAACAGCCAAGTCTTCTTTACTTAAAATCATTACGATAGAATTTTAATTAACACCACAAGAAAAAAATAAGAAAAACATTCCATCAGCCAACACTTCTTAAAGAAATCTGACACTGCTAGCCTACCAATTCGCCATGTGGCCACTTTCATTGTCTTAGGTGCGCATGCGCAAACTGCTTGTTTTGTAGCGAACATCTGGCACATCCAAGGGCATAGTCAGCTTCACAAAATCTCGCTGTTTGTTTCGTCAAGTTAAATTTTTTATAATTAAGAAACGGCCAAAAATAATTAACTGAGGTTTTCAGCACATGATAACCATACTAATGGCTACATCTTGAACTAATTTGGGTGTATTAGCTTGACTAGTTTGAAATTTGTAGAAAAAACAAAAGTGTCCAGGTTTTTTTCGTCCACCCGGTATACACGCAAACACACACACACATACACATGAAACATGAAAAACATGAGACATGAGACATGAAAAACACTTGGACAACCATAAACAATCTTCTTGGAAAACAAATTAAGAAAAATTCAATAGAGAAATTAAATGTTGATAATAAAGAAATTACTGATGATACTGCTATTGCAGACTCTTTAAATGCACATTTTACTTCAATAGCGGATAAGCTTCGCTCACAATTAATAAATAATGATCACTCACCTCTAGAATATGCCACCCAACCCACTAAATTCATTTTCTTTTGTTCCTGCTACCTCTACTGAGGTCCAGAATATTATTGGTAAATTAAAAAATACAAAAAATAACATTCATAACATTCCTGTACCTATATTGAAACTTGTTAAAGATAAGATATCTGTAACTTTGGCTAAAATTATCAATCAAAGTATTTCCAAAGGAATATTCCCATCAATGCTAAAAATTGGTTGTATAACACCCCTTTTTAAAGGGGGTGATCCCACACTAGCAACAAATTACAGGCCGGTGTGTTCATTATCTGTGTTCAGCAAAGTTTTGAAAAAATTGTAAAAAGTAGAATGCAGCGATATTTAGAATCCTACAATTTATTATCTCCAAATCAATATGGCTTCCGTAATAATAAAACAACGGAAATGGCTACTTTAAATCTTATGGAAAATGTAAATATAGCTAAGGAGAACAAAGAAATAATGATATCAGTATTTATGGATTTGAGTAAGGCGTTTGATGTAATAGACCATAATATTCTACTTAATAAATTATATTGTTATGGCTTTAGAGGAGCAGTCAGTGATTGGTTTAAAAGTTATTTGTCCAATAGATATCATTTTGTATCAGTAAATAAGGTTTGCTCAACTAAAGCGCTTGTCAAACATGGTGTGCCACAGGGCTCAGTTCTGGGTCCACTGTTATTTTTATTATATATAAATGACCTTCCACGTTCATCTGATGTACTGAACTTCATAATGTTTACAGATGATACAACTGTCTCTTTTCCTTGCAAAGATGTTAATACAGCTAAGAATATATTTCATTCAGAATTCATCAGTGTAATGAAATGGTTGACCACCAATAAACTTTTCCTAAATACCAGTAAAACAAATTTCATGATTTTTACTAATCTACAGATCTACAGAAGCTAAGGCTAACAAAGACCCTAAAATCCACTCGAAGGTTAGCCCGAGAGAAAGGAAAGAGTAGGGGGTTAAGAGAAGAAAATAAGGGGTTAAGTAGCAACACCTATCACTCATGGGTTAACATTCATTCAGAAAAAGAGAAAAAGACTCTCCATCATCATCCGCCGGCCACTGCCGACAAGTCAGAAAAATAGTCGGAGAGAATAGGAAAGGGGTGAAAGATGAAAAGAAGTAAAATAAAAACACTTACAAATCATGCAAACACAGACTTAACTCACGGTCATACCATGCAAACTACAAACATGCAAGAAAAGAGAGTTACAGACATGCAAGTAAGGAGAGAATAAGAAAAAATAAAAAGTAGGTAAAGTTAAACAAAAAGTGGGTTAGTTCACTCTACGAGCTACATCTACGTTCATGTTAGTCTAATTTTTTTTTTTTTTTTAATTTTATTGCTGGCATCACACGCTGGCATGTCACAAGCTGGCATTAATCGTCAACAGACTCATCCTCGACCACCACCCCCAGAGCTCCTGTTACTAATTGTTTTTTATTTTAAACAACGTTAATATTTTTAAAATGCCTATCTAAACGGTTCTTAAACATATTAACGCTGGTAGAATGAACGACTGACGGGGGAAGATTATTCCATTTATCAATTACTTTAAACGTAAAGAAGTTTTTAGCGATATTAGTAATGAAACGTCTACCACGCAACTTAAATCCGTTATTACGAGTATTACTATTATCGAAAGTGAACAATTTGTCAAAATTCGTTATCGATGTTATTAACGATTTTGAAAACTTCAATAAGCTCCCCCCTTAATCTCCTAGTTTCGAGTGAATACAGGTCTAACTCTTTAATCCTATCTTCATAAAGCTTGTTGCGCAATGACGGAATTAGTTTCGTGGCACGACGCTGAACCCTTTCTAACCTATCAATATCCTCACGCAAGTACGGGCACCAAAACTGAACGGCATATTCTAAATGAGACCTGACTAGGGACTTGTAAAGGGGCAATATAATATCCTTCGATTTAAATTCGAAATTACGCGCTATGAAGCCTAACATCCTATTAGCTTTTGCGCAAGACTCCAGGCACTGGTTCCTAACCTTTAAATCCTTAGATACGCATACGCCTAAATCTACTTCCTCGTCAACACTCGCCAACTGCCTATCATCCATCGTGTACGTGTAATTATTGTTACAAGAACCTATATGCAAAACTTTACATTTGTCTACGTTAAATTGCATCTGCCACTTATCTGTCCACTCCATAATCCTATTTACATCGTCTTGGAGCCTATTTCTATCGTCCTCGTTAACAACCTTACCGCCTATTTTAGTATCGTCCGCGAATTTTGACACGTTACTAGTCAATCCTACATCTATGTCGTTAATGTAAATTACGAATAGCAATGGGCCTAACACTGAACCCTGTGGGACACCGCTACCTACATCTAACCACCCCGATTCACTACCATTAACTACGACCCTCTGCCTCCTAGCACGAAGCCATTCTTCTAACCAGTTAGCTACCTGACCGCGTATACCGTGCGCTTTAACCTTCGCAATTAGTCTCCTATGCGGAACTGTATCGAACGCCTTTTTAAAATCTAAATAAATAACGTCAGCCGCTCTATGCCTATCGTATTCGCGCACTATTTCGTTATAAAATTCTAACAAATTAGTTAAACAAGACCTATGGCGTCGAAACCCATGCTGACTACTATCAATCAAATCTCTACTTTCTAAGTGATCGATGATACGATCCCTAACTACGGATTCCAAAAGTTTACCGACAATTGACGTTAAGCTAATGGGCCTATAATTGCTAGCTACTGCACGGTCGCCTTTTTTAAAAATAGGCGTGACGTTAGCTAATTTGAAGTCTTCAGGAATAATCCCCGTTTCGAGTGACTGATTAAAAATCTTCGTTAAGGGGCCTACGATAACGTCTTTCAAATCTTTCAAATGTCTGGGATAAAAAGCGTCAGGGCCTGGAGCCTTGCTAACTTTTAGCCTATCGATATAATGCGCAATCTCAGCCTCGTAAACAGTTATTTCATCCAAAATAGTCTCGCTACTAAATGGAACGATATCGTCCAAGTCGGGGACATTATTTACGTCTTCTCCGGTGAAAACTGTCGCAAAAAAGTTATTGAAAATACCCGCCATCGCCTGAGCGTCAGAAGCCAAAGCGCCATTAACATCCACTAGAGGGCCTATGTTATCTTTTATCGGCTTACGATTATCAACGTATTCAAAAAACTTTTTTGGATTATGTTTACTATCCGCAGCTATAAGTATCTCTAAATTACGCTTGGCATTCCTAACTGATCTTTTAACCTGACGTCTAAGCTCGATATATCTATTAAAGTTAGCTGCCGTGCCATTGCGCTTATTAAGTCTATACGCTCTATTACGCTCGTTTATGAACTCGCCTATTTCCCTAGTCCACCACTTCGGCCTACCATGATTTCTAGCGCGCTTGGGCCTACGAGGAATAAACTCCCGTTCAATATTCCTAAAACTTTCTTTAAACGCTACCCAATGCAAATTTGTGTCATTACCCATAAATAAGTTATCCCAGTCCACTACTCTCATTCTATCCGCAAAATTATCAAAATTAGCCCTACGAAAATCAGGGACTTCTATTACGTTACTATCCTTAGTGTTTTCTATCAATAACTTAAACATAAGAATTTGATGATCACTACATCCTAAACTCTCGCCTACTTCTAAACCTTCGACTATATTCTCGCTGTTCGTCATCACCAAATCTAAAATATTATCACCGCGCGTTGGTTCGGTAACCATCTGTCGTAAAAAGTTATCTTCCATAAACTCGGTCAATCTCAAACCCTCCTCATTACCAGTAAAAGTCTCACAATTAACATTAGGGCAGTTAAAGTCTCCGACAATTATACTATTCCGATTGTCAATAAAGTTACCAAGAAGTGAGTAAAATCTAGTATCGGTATCGAGGGGTTGAACGGGAGGTCTATAAACAACAACAAAATTAAAACTAATACTACGCGCCCTAACTTCAACACATATCGCATTAATTGCTGCCGGGAAATCTAACTTAACCTCGACAGCCCTAAGGGAATTACGAATGTACAGCAAAACGCCGCCACCAAACCTATGTAACCTATCATTAGTAAAGAGTTTAAAACCCGGTATATCAAGTTCCCCCTACAAGTCCCGAGTCACGGTATTTAACCAAGTTTCAGCGATAGCAACTATTATATCGTAGTTGCCGGAATAAATTATCGCCTTAAATTCATTTAATTTATTTCTAATACTACGCGCGTTACAATAAAAGACGTTTAAGTTATTTTTTACCACGGGCCCGCGTTTTAAGCTATTTTTCACGGCGGGTCCGCGTTCCCCGGACCCACAACGTTTAAAGAAGGCTTCGACCTATACAGCTTTCGCACGTTTTCGTCTATTAACCTATCTAGCCTAGCATTACCTATTTCATTAAAATGCACCCCCATCTTTTATAAAAAGGCTAGGATCACTGAATTCGGACCACAGCTTTACGAAGGGTACATTTTCCTCAGCACAAATCTCTTCTAATTTATTATTCAAAAATATTGTTTTTGACGTAATCCTAAGACCCAACCCGTGCCTAGGGGTAATACCTAGAACTAAAGACCTATCTGACCTCGCCTTCAGGGACCTAATTAACCCCCTATATCTCTCCAAAAGGTCAGGCACTCTCGTATCGGGCCTATACGAGTCGTTGCCTCCTACCATCGTCACCAACATCGAGTGACGGGAGGCAACGTCAATCCTATCCACTTCGTCTCTAACTCTGTCAACCTTTGCCCCTGGGAGACAGACCCTCCTCCTCTTGGTTGGATGCCGTTCAACGAACTCTTTGTCCATGTGGCGCACTAAAGAGTCCCCAATTAAAATAGTTCCCCCTCATTCACGTCCCTTTCCAAATGGGCGAAAGGGTTCGAAACCTCAATAGGGGGGCATTCCTATCACCCAACGTACGCGGCCTAGCTCCACCCTTAACTTCTCTAAATCCCTCCCCATCTACTACTCTCGGACTAACCTTACCCCCTTCCTCAACTCTATCCAACCTTCCCGACAAGCTACCTAAACTAGAAACTAGGTTACGCACCTCACCCTTCAAATTACTAACGTCTTCAACGTTAGTATTGGTTCGGCTTCCGTCAACCGTAGCCCTACCCCTGCCCTCATCAAGCGTTGCAAGTCTTTCGGTTACCTCACATACACTGCGTTTTATGTCAACTAATTCCTCCATTAATTCGCAAAAGAAACAAACTGATCTCTCGGTAATCGCCATAGGACCGCCGTTATAATCCTTAAATTCCGAATACCACCGGTTTACCCTACACCTAACACACGACGCTTTCTGCGACGGCATCGCGCAGTTAAAAATTAGTTTAAACCGTCACAAGTGTAAGTTAAATTAAGCCGGCACGCTATGAAAACTTCTAAATCGCTAAAAACCACTAATATATCTTGATGATGAACTTAATGTTAATGAAATCGCCATAAAGGAGTGTACTGTAACAAAACTTCTTGGTGTAATGCTAGATAAGAATTTGCAATGGAGTGATCATGTAAATTATATCGCGAAAAAGATTTCAAGGAGCGTTGCTATAATGTTTAAACTTAGAAATGTAGTCCCTAAACAAGTTTTATTGACTCTTTATCATACTCTTGTTCTTCCTTATATAACATACTGCACCCTTGTTTGGGGAAACTCCGCTAACAACGCATTAAATGGTATCTTTGTCATCCAAAAACGAGCAATAAGGTTATTATCTGATGCTGATTTCCTTGATCACTCTAGTGCATTATTTAAAGAGCTAAACCTACTAAATCTCAACGATATAACCAAACTGGCACATTTTATTTTTATTTACAAGTGTAAGAACAAAATCATCAATTTGCAATGGGTAAATAGATATTTTGTAACTCATCAAGAAATCTACTCGTATCAGACCAGAAATAGATCAAAGCTTGTTATACTTCAATTTAGATTGTGTTCATTTCAAAAACTACCCATTTTCATTGGATTGAAACTATGGAATGACTTGCATGCCGATATAAAAAATGTTATGAATGTAAATTTGTTTAAAACCAAGTTGAAATCCCGATTAATAATGGCATACCAAAAAAAAATCTAGGATTAATGTCCACTAATATTGTCCATTAATATTGTTTAATATTGTAATACATGTTTCAACTATTAATAATACTTATTTACTTATTTATTTATTTATTATTATTAATTTATAACAACTAGCTGCTTATTTTTAATAAGAGCCCAGTAAAGCCTAAAGCTTAAGGGCCAAATTAAATAAAATAAATAGTCAGTCAAACTTCACAATTATTCATGTCATCATAAATTGAAAAAAAAAAAATTTTTTATTTTATTATTAATAAAGGTTAAAATTCAAATTCAATTCAATTCACACCTGTAGGTGTAATCAATCTGTCGAAAATGCTCTATCACAAAGGTAGGAACGAACTGGGTCTTTCTTCGAAAAGAGTCAATAACAAACGAATAAACTGACCGGATATTTTTATCAGTGACGTACTTAAGCTCTAAAGACTTCCTCTAATTTAAAAAAAAAGATGCGTTTTATATTGAAAGTCAGTTCGTTTTTATGATATTTTCTACTCATTTAACTGTAGAAACAATTTTCCATAAATTATAGGTATGCGTCAGTCATTACAGGATTAAGTTAGAAGACCATTGTATGTTAGTTAGCTCGTACGGTCACTTTAATAGATTAAGTTCTGAACAAATATTAATTTTAGTTGAGTAAAAGTGGTTACTTTCCACAATAGGCTGGTGGTCACTATACTGAAAAAAATTTACATTATAAATGTATTAATTTTGCCGAGACTAGAGGAAAGTGGTTAATTTAGTCGCGTGGTCACTGTTCAAAGGTAATATATATATATATATAAAGGTGGGCACCCGGGCCTCAAAAAGGACCGACGGTCCCGGTCCGGTCCTTGCCTCAAACTGGACCGACGGTCCCGGTCCCGGTCCTTTCTGAAGATAGGACCTAGGAACGACTCGGTCCTCGGTCCTCAGTTCTTCCGCTAGGAGCTCCAGTTGCTTGACTTGAAGTTGAAGCACTAACATCAGTAGATTCTTCGTCTCCTCCAGGTGTTGAAACAAGTTTCAGTTCAGTCTCAGTCTCTTTCTGAGTCTTCTGGAGGAAACGATCCATCTTCTTTAGAACTTCAAATAATCACTAAACACACTAAAATCACTAAAAAAGACCGTCCGGAATTGCTTAAAAATGGACCGTCGCTCCTCATTTCGGTCCTCACTGAGAAAAGGACCGACTTTCCCGCTCACGGTCCTTAAAAAGGATCGAGTTCCTGGAGTTCGGTCCTTTTGGAACTAGGTCCTGCCCACCTTTGTATATATATATATATATATATATATATATATATATAATATATATATATATATATTACCTTTGAACAGTGATTACCTTTGAACAGTGACCACGCGACTAAATTAACCACTTTCCTCTAGTCTCGGCAAAATTAATACATTTATAATGTAAATTTTTTTCAGTATAGTGACCACCAGCATATTGTGGAAAGTAACCACTTTTACTCAACTAAAATTAATATTTGTTCAGAACTTAATCTATTAAAGTGACCGTACGAGCTAACTAACATATATATATATATATATATATATATATATATATATATATATATATATATATATATATATATATATATATATACGTAAAGAACGACGCTTGTATAAGAGAATATACCGCGCAATACGAGATAGAAAGAACGAAACAAATGAAAAAATGAGGTAACCACCCGGGAATCGAACCCAGGGTCTTCCGATTGCCGGTCAGATATGATATGTATGTATCATATCTGACTGGCAATCGGAAGACCGCGGGTTCGATTCCCGGGTGGTTACCTCATTTTTTCATTTGTTTCGTTCTTTCTATCTCGTATTGCGCGGAATATTCTCCTATACAAGCGTCGTTCTTTACGTTAATTATACTGCGTGTTTGCAGTTAAATATATATATATATATATATATATATATACATATATATATATATATATATATACACAGACGTGTTTCCTTTCCTTATGAACAGACGTGTTTTATCGAGTGTCTAGTGTTATCAATTGAATAAGTGGTTTTCGTTGAAGTGTTTTTAAAAAAATAGTATTCGGTGCATTCATAACTAAATTACTTCGTGCATCTAATCATTCATTAAAGAATATATTTCATTTATTGACGTTATTCAATACTATATTATTTGATCAAACCAAGGCTACTGCACGTGGCTTGCCGTGTTGTTTTTCAAATCTATCAAAAAACGTGCAGACATAAGGTTCATTTTTCCTTCCTTCGAGAGGTCAGGTAGAGTGTGGTCCCGCACCGTGTGAAGAAAAGGAAAAAAGTCGGGTCAAATCGCGGACAGATAAGTGTTATAAATACTATTCTTTTACAGATCTTTTGTCGGTAGCTTAATTCTATATGCATTTAGTATAAATGTGTGCTACAAGGACCTGTTTCTGCGTTTCAAAAACGCGGTAGACCTACGTTGTAATTTATTAATTTCCAAACGCTCGTTTTTTTTTGTTTTTTGTTTTTTTTTGTTGTTTAACTAATTAAAAGCATGGCACCCCCGTCAAGTACTTGCAGTCGCTGTGAAGGGAAATTTGCCGCTTACGCGTTTACAATGGCTAATAATAATGAACAGTTAGTTTGCAGGTGGTGCTCAAACTTGGAAGTGCTGAGGAACGAGTTAGAACGTGAGAAGGAGGCCAGAGTAAGCCTTGAAGAAAGGGTGATGCTCCTGACGGCAAAATTAGAAGCCCCTGAGACTCCAGTTGCGACCCCTCCTGCCTCAGTTTCTATTAATAATATAAATAGTATTAATAGCCCTCTCTCTTCTCCTAGTTCCCAACCCTTCGTTCGAGTGAGTAATGGAGCCCCATTGAGAAAACCTAAGACATGTCTACCAGTAATAACAAATAATAAGTTTTCTGTTTTAGGTTTTGAAGATGATGATGAACCGGAAATACGACTCGTTGGCGATTCCATTGTTCGAGGACAGCTCGAGGAATTCTGTGGGAGAAACCCTTGTCGTAGGCGCCGTTACTGCTACCCTGGTGCAAGGGTGGAGGATATAACTAATAGTGTTGACCAATTTACAGATGGTACCTCCGAGGACACAACGTATGTTATTCATGTCGGTACTAATAACGTTTTAAATTCTAGATCGGAAGAACTGCTGGCTAGGTACAGGGACTTACTAGAGCGATTAAAGGAAAAAACTAATAAGATTGTTTAACAGGTATACTTCCTCGAATTATCCATCGTAACGATTTCTACAGCAAGGCGACCTATATTAACAATAACCTAAAGTCTCTTTGCCAACAGGAAGGAGTGCATTTTGCAAATTTTTGCAACAGTTTCTACGGCAGGAGGGACTTGTTCCTCGGAGATGGACTTCATCTTAATGACGTAGGAGCTGCGCGTTTAGGAAGACTATTTCATAATACTGTCTCTTCTTTTCAGGCTGCCGTAACTCGAACGGTCCCAGCGTAAATTCCATAAATTTCCACTGCGCTCGCGAAGTTGTTGCAATTACAAACAATTTGAAGGTTCTATCCTTAAATGCTCGTAGCCTACGAAATAAAATAAACGAATTTTTTTCTTTAATTGCTTGTAAAGACTATGATATAATTGCGATAAATGAATCGTGGCTTAGCACTGAAACTCGTGACTTTGTAGGGGAGTATCAAATTAAAGGTTATAGACTTTTTGTTAAAAACAGAATAGGTAGGCGAGGAGGCGGTGTTATGTTGTATATCAAAGATAATATAGCGAACGTTATAGAAGTAAAGTACACAATTCCAGAACCGATAGATTCGACTATAGCAGAACTTAAATTGAACGATTTCAAATTTGTTGTTGCGGTTATATATAGGCCCCCTAATCAAATAGCTGATACGGACGAAGCGTTATATCGTGAACTAAAGCGAATAATCGGTAGTAAGCAGGCTTTAGTTATGGATGACTTTAATTGCGCTGACGTAAATTACGATACAATGCAGGGAGACGCGGAAGGTAATCGTTTAGTTAATTTTCTCGAGGATAGCTTTCTTATTCAAAAGGTTGGGGAACCTACGAGGTTGGACAGTATTTTAGATTTAGTAATAACTACGGATGATAGGCTAATTACTGATCTTCAAATAATAGAACCGTTGGGCAATAGCGATCATAATATGGTAGAGTTTGTCCTCTCAGTAAGTCACTCGAAACCAACTAACTCGACTAAAATTCCTAACTTCCAGCACGCAGACTTTAGTAAATTTCGAAATAAATTGTCACACGTCAATTGGGAAAACGTGATGGGGAACTCCAACGCAAAACTAATGTGGGAATCGTTCGAAACAGTATTTAGGACTATAAATGAGGAATGTGTACCGTACAAAATTAAGCGTGTGAAAGTAAACAACAAGCCCTTGTGGTTTACTTCTAGAGTAGGAGACATTATAAAGAGTAGAGATAGGGCTTATAGGCTATATAAGTGCGATAAAGATAATCTGTTGTTACGAAACAACTACATATCTCTAAGGCGTGAAGCGAAAAGTGTAATAAAAAAGTCCAAGCGCGAATTTGAAATCTCCATAGCTCGTGACGGTAAAGAAAACCCCAAGCGATTCTTTCAATACGTCAATAATAGAAATCCAGTAAAAAGCGTCTTGGGCCTTTGAAAAATGTAAACGGAGATCTAGTTTCTGAAAAAAAGGAAATGGGTACCTTGCTAAACGAATTTTTACGTCAGTTTTCACTATAGAAGATGTAACAAATATCCCTACGGTCACAGACATAATACCTTTTGATAATGGTAATATTTTGGATAATATAGTGGTTAGTGAAGGGGAGGTAACGCGCTATATTGATAAAATGAAAACGCGTAAATCACCGGGTCCGGATTCCATATATCCCATACAACTAAAAGAATTAAAAGATAGCATTGTTGTGCCGCTAACAAAGATTTTTAATGCGTCTATTTCTGAGGGTGCGTACCAGATAATTTCAAGTTAGCAAACGTAACACCTATCTTTAAGAAAGGCGATAAAGGTGCGGCGGGAAATTATGGGCCAATCAGTTTAACGTCTGTTGTAGGTAAGCTACTGGAATCAATAATTAGGGATCGTATAGTCGAACACTTAGAAGTGCATAAGCTAGTTAGAAATACGCAGCACGGATTTAGGCGAAACAAATCTTGCTTAACTAAACTTTTAGAATTTTTCCAAAGCGTGGTTGACGTTTACGATAGACATCGGGCGGTTGATGTAGTGTATTTAGATTTTCAAAAAGCGTTTGACACCGTGCCGCACAAAAGACTCATTGAAAAAACTAAGGATCATGGAATCAGGGGTGTAGTAATAAATTGGCTAGAAGAGTGGTTGCGAGGCAGGAAACAGAGGGTGGTCGTTGATGGAGCGGAGTCGTGTTGGGCTAATGTAGCGAGTGGCGTTCCTCAGGGTTCTGTATTGGGCCCCTTGCTTTTTCTTATATATATTAACGATTTAGATGTCGGCCTAGTCAGTACAGTTTCAAAGTTTGCGGATGACACGAAGCTGGGTGGTAGGGCGATTAATGACGAAGATAGAGGTAATATTCAGGAAGATCTGAATAAAATCGTTGATTGGTCAGTCACATGGCAAATGAGATTTAACGTTGATAAGTGCAAAATTTTGCATATAGGTTCGCGTAACGGTAATTTTGCGTATAGTATGTCAGGGAAAGATTGAACAAGCGTACAGCAGGAAAAAGATTTAGGAGTTATAGTCACTGGTGATTTAAAAGTAGCGAAACAAAGTACAGCAGCGGTCAATAAGGCGAACAAAGTGTTAGGTTTTATAGCTCGAAATTTTGAGTACAAATCGCGCGATATTATAGTTCCTCTTTATAAATCATTAGTTAGACCCCATTTGGAGTACGCGGTCCAATTTTGGAATCCGTATATGCGCAAAGATATAGACAAAATCGAAAGAGTTCAAAGACGAGCAACTAAGATGATTCCGTCGCTTAGGTCAAAGTCGTACGAGGATAGGCTTAAGGAGTTAAAATTGACAACGCTCGAGACTAGGAGGTTAAGGGGTGATCTAATCCAGGTTTTCAAAATTATGAATGGGTTCGATAACGTAAATAGAGATAGCTTTTTCGAAATATCTCAATATAATAGGACTAGAAATAACGGGTGTAAGTTGACAAGTAGAAGGTTCGAGACCAGTTGCGAAAAACTTTTCTACGCATAGAATAGTAAATAGGTGGAATAGTTTGCCGGTAGAAGTAATTAGTCGCACGTCTATAAACATGTTTAAAAATCGATTAGACGCATATGTTGATAGAAAGGGTATAGTTTAAGGTAGTAAAATTAAGGCTTTGTGGGGATAGATCCCACAGCTCAACACAAGTTGTGGGATATAGGGAGGCAGCGTCTTGGGTTAGGGGATACTCTCTGTCCTTACACACCCTATTTAAAGAGAATCCTCTGCCGAGCGGTGCCCCCCATAGTACTGTGAGGTATTGAAAAACTCATGATCTTCACTTGCCCCACAAACACCTTTAAATGGGAGACCCATAATGGGTGCACACACATTTCTACATTACTGTACAGTCTTTACAGCCACACCTACACTTTTCCTCCTAAGTGTATATATTGTAATGTATATGGTTGTAAATTTTGACTTGGTCTGCAATCGATATGGACCGTGACTTGATGGATACCGTAATGAAATTGACTGGATTCTTTGGATCTGATATATTTGCATGTCCGTTATAAATAGATATAGAGTGTAACATATTTGGATAGTAGTCTATTATGACTTGATCCTCTGGATCGAGAGATTCTATCTTTAGTTTTAAATCGATAATTAATTAGTTTTAAATTGATAATTATTTAGTTTCGTAAAAATTGGTTGTTGCCAATTTAACGGCAGTTTTTACATAAATTTCTTATGTTCTTGTGGTTCGGAACCCACGTAAAATTGTAGGTCCCCTCCGCCACCACGGAGGACATACACAATACACGATTACGAACACAGTTAGGTAGACCAGCCATGAGTGGATCCTAGGGTCTTTGTTGGTCTGAAACATTATAACATTATAACATATATATATATATATATATATATATATATATCAGACAGCAACATCCAGTAAAAATATTAATTTCTTCTACGGGATTAAATACGATTTTCCCTACAATTCGTGGGCACCATGGATGTTTCATGCCCAACCATAAACCAACCAAGAATAAAATCATATTCAGATATGAGTGCAACTACCAAAACTACAAAAGGTTGTAGCAGGCTTCTACGAACGAAGAAAAGGTACCAAAATAGCAATGCACAATTAAGTAATTCATTCTGTTTGATAAATTTTATTCAGAGCAATTAAAGGAGAGAAAAGAAATACCGCTATACCCGCCTTGACTTTTAAATTGTACATCCATATATATATGAACACGTGTGCAATAAAAATAAACGCGAAACTACCTGAATCTTTTTTGGGGGTGTGGTTGGGAGGGGGAAGGGGACTGATATGTAACTATGATAACTGTAATTTCATTGTCACATTTGAGAAGAGAGATAAAAATATAATTTTTAGGAAATAAATATTTTTCGGAAAATCATTTAAATTCCGTTACAACGGATCTTCCCCTCAAATCATCATCATGGATCTTAGGGTCTTGGTTAGCCTTAGCTTCTGTAGATCTGTAGATCATTAATGATATTATCGCCATTTAACCAATGAGTTTTGATAAGTTTTCGACGCATCACGTAACTTCACAAACTTGATACGAGTAAACACAGAATTACCAAGAATTGGTTGATACCCAACACTAACAAATTCGTTTTTCAACCGTTTAGTCCCTTATAGTCCTGCCATGGCCATGGGCAATATTGGGCATGAACAAAGGAAAACAGGTATTTAATCCGTACTATATATATATATATATATATATATATATATATATATATATCTAACCTATAATAATAATAATAATAATAATGATAATAATAATAATTATTATTATTATTATTATTATTATTCAGTGATATATATATATATATATATATATATATATATAATATATATCGTTGTACGTAAATTCCACCCAGTAAATTCCACCCCCGAAAAATCCACCCAGTAAATTCCACCCATAGTAAATTCCACCCATGGTAAATTCTACCCATGGTAAATTCCACGCAAAGGGTTATCAAAAAAGTTTACAGTTTATTAAAGTTTATTAAAAAGTTTATGCAAAATAAAAAAACTGGTAAAATATATAGGTTAGGTCAACTGTACACCCTTGATGATTGGTTAGGTTTAGTTGTGATATTTTCGTTAAAACCAACGAAAATGACGCTAACTCAAAAGCAAGTGATTTGCTATAGAAACGATGGTCAAAATCCTTCGAATCACCTAAAAACACACCAGAAAAACACTGTCCAGTGATGGAAAACACTGTTCTGTGACTATCAAAAATTGACCTTAGAAAGTACAGTTATAATTGTTAAAATTCTTAAATTTTTTGATGGAATTTACCGTGGGTGGAATTTACCATGGGTGGATTTTACTATGTATGGGTGGAATTTACTATGGGTGGAATTTACTGGGTGGATTTTTCGGGGGTGAAATTTACTGGGTGGATTTTTCGGGGGTGGAATTTACTGGGTGGAATTTACATGGAACCATATATATTATATATATATATATATATATATATATATATATATATATATATATATATATATATATATATATATATATATATATATATATAGATATATATTATATAGTGATATATTAAATATATATACATAGCTATACGCGTGTATGTATACATATAAGGGTTGAACAGGATAATGTAAACACCGTATCAGTTGGTGCTGTATTTCCTGGTATCATTAATGGTGTACCTTACTAAGTTGATATGTGAATGAATATTGAAAACATCTTCTATTTTAATATGCTCATATTGGTATTTCCTGTTCTTGCAGAGTTAATTAAAAAATGGCGCTTAGAAAATACGTCACTGACTGTGAAAGAGGCATGATAGTAGGACTTCGTTTGGCTGGTGTCTAAGTATCAAAAGTAGCGAAATTGCCCCTGTAATCTCGAGGAACAGTCTCAGAGGTTATGAATACATGAAAGGAAATAAAAAAAATTAAAAATAAGCATGCGCCTCGGTGGTGTAGTGGTTAGCGTCGCTGACTACGAATCCATCGGCCCCGGGTTCGAGACCCGGCGGCAGCCGGCGCGCAGCAAAACCCAGCTGTTCATCCTTCCACACAATAAAGAAAGTGGTTGGTAGATAAATGGGTACCCTAAGTGGCCTAGTGGTTAAGACGCTGGGCTGCTGATGGGGCGTGGTTCGGATTCCACGTTAAACTGTAGGTCTAAGGTGGAGTGAAAAGCTTGACCTTCGTCAGAATGAACAATTGTGGCGGAAGCTAACCAAAGGTTATTATAGTGGGCGTAAAGCAACACTGACATAATGTGACAGAAGAACTTTACTGTGAAATGTAAAGCTTGAACCAAAGACCGCTGCATCAAAAGTTTGTTTAGAACTTAACAATAGTCTGCGAAGACCAGTATCAGTCAAAACGATGGTATGAAAACTATAGTAAAACCCCTCATAACACCAATCAGGACCAAGTGAACACTATTTGCTTATATGGTCTAGTTTTGTCATTTCTTTCCATGCATTCATAACCTTAGGGACTGTTCCTCGAGATACAGGGGCAATCACACGACTTTTAACAGGGACACCAACCAAACGGGCTCCTACTATCATGTCCCTTTCATAGTCAGTGACTATTCCAAGCGCCTTCTTTTATTTATTCTGCAGCAAAAGAAAAAAAACAATATCAGCATATTAAAATAAGTGTTCTCAACATTACACGCATTCACATATCAACTTAAAGGCCGGCTGCAGCCTGACAGGCCATTATAGGCACTACCAAAGTACAAAATATATAACTGCTCAATTAGGATTAATATCTCTCACAAACTTGTTATTTTAACCACGTACATTTCACAGGATATCATAATCACTACTATCTAATTCAGATATTGAAAACAACGGTAAACACCATTACACATTTTATTCGTACTTCACTCAAACTCACTATATTGCATCACATATAGACATTGGCTGTAGATGTAATAAAGCTCTCTCTCTCTCTCTCTCTCTCTCTCTCTCTCTCTCTCTGTTCATGATTTTTAATACCTATTTTATTGTGAGCCTACTTAGCCCTCGAATATCAACTATAGGAACATGCCTAGTGTGCCTATGCCTGTGGCCGTCCTTGACTTAGTAAAGTATATAATACTATTAATGATATATATATATATATATATATATAATATATATATATATATATATATATATATAATATATATATATATATATTTTAATATATATATATATATATATATATATATATATATGTATAAAGGAAAAAGTTTAGAAAGTTTTCCTTGAAAATTCATCAATTCAAAGAAAACGGAAAAAAAAACAAAAAAAAAACAAAAAAAATTCAAATATTTAGACAAAAAACTATAAAACTCTGCAGATGTTTATTTTAAAATGGATCGAAGTTCTGAAACCAGCTTCGTTAACGGGAATTTCCAGTGAGGAATAGCATTTCTTCAGCTCACCATCTCTTTATTTACCCGAGGACGACCATAAGAAAGACCCAACTTTTCGTCTGATAATTCATAAATATCACTGGAGGTAGATAGCTTTTCCCTTCCATCATCCGAGAAGGTAGTGGTGGTTCCGCCGTTGGCATCTGTTGTCACTTTTTTTTAGTGGGACTGTTGGCCTCCTTGTGATTTTAGTAGGGCTCAGGGCAGTGGCGGATTTAGGGGGGCCGAGTAGGCCATGGCCTACGGCCCCGCGCCTGTGAGGGCCCCGCGCCGTCACATATAATTATAATGTTGGATTTCACTATAAATAATACAATTGATTAATGATTAGTGATAATTATGGTATCACTCTCTTTGCTGGCGGGAGTTTAGTTCTATTCAGGCCGCTGTGGAGTGCACATGTGAGTGTGTTTAGTGGTAAGTAATGGTAAAAGTCGTATCTCGAAAAAGTCGCCAGTCAATAAATGGGGATGGGGGAGTTTTAGTCAGCTTTATAATAACATAAATAAGTTGAAAAATGTTAAATTAATGTAATTAATTTTTTTATATGAAACGTACTTAGGCTAGGTTAGGTCAGTTTAGCTTAGATTTCATAATAAATACATTTTATACATATTTAAGGAAAAAGTCGCCACTGGTGGGGGCTGGCGACTTTTCCCATAAAGCGACTTTTTCACCCGAACAACTGTTTAGTGTCTGTATTTAATTAATTAATTAAACTGTATTAATTAATACTAAACCGAGGGTCAAGTGTAAATAGTTTGTTTTTTATGTTTTTGTTTCAGGATAAGGCAGTGAGGCTGCACTGAGGCACAATGGAGAAATCAACAAGTCGTGATCGTGATCAAGGGAGGAAGTATAAAGCTGGCTCTGTTAAACGACAAGAAAAGGCAGACGTAAACCAAAGAGTAAAAAAACTACCAAAAATAACTCAATGGTTGACATATCCAACAGTATCTGAATCTGCAAAATCACAAACTCAAACTGAATCCGGTCAAACTGAATCTGAATCAGTAGAGACACCAATTACGCCTGAAACAACTGGAGAAGCCACAACTAGTACTGAACCTAGTGTAGTTAGCGCAATTGAACCTGAACACAGTGACAGTGAGGAGACACAAGAGGAAGTGAAAGTTATGAATTCCGGTACTGAACAAGGATTTGAAACGGATCTTGGATTATGGCCTAAAATAATTACTGAAAATGTGTGTGACTATTGGTTGAAAAAGGGAAGCGCAGAATGTCGACACTGTGATGGTGACTTCAAAGAGTCAGCTGTGAAAGAGCTAAACAGAACCCGTCATTGTACAAAGACATTATTCACTCGAACTCATTCATTATCTGGCCAAGAAATTAATCTTAAATGGCTCTGTTACTCTAAAACAACTGGTAAAGTGTATTGTTTTGCTTGCAAGCTTATGTCAAAGGTGGAAAGCTCATTCACAACTGGCTTCAATGGTTGGAAGAACGCTAGGTATGTCATAGAATCTCACAGTAGGTCAGATCAGCACAGGAAAAGTATGGTCGAAATGATATATCGAAAGACTGCGGGTGCCCGTATTGACTCTAATCTAGTACAACAATATGAAAGTGAATGCGAGTACTGGCAAGCAGTATTGAGGAGGTGTGTAGATATTTTAAAGCTACTTTGCGAACGCGGGCTAGCCATTCGAGGTAAAGATGAAGTAATTGGATCAGTACACAATGGAAACTATCTTGGGATTCTAGAGCTGCTGAGCACATACGACAGTTTTCTTGGCAGCACATATCAAGAAACACGCAAACAAAGGTAGTGGTCATACTTCCTACTTGTCCCATGTCATTTCTGAGGAAGTCATTGGAATAATGGCAGAAAAGGTTATGTCCTCAATAACAGATGAAGTAAAAACAGCAAAGTACTTCTCAATTTCTGTTGACTCCACACCTGATATTTCACACATGGATCAACTTACTTTTACAATCCGCTATGTACTGCCTACTACAGGTCTAGTTGAAAGGTTTTTGCAGTTTATTCCCATGCTAAGCCACACTGGCAGAGATATTGTTGCAACTGTTCTTGATTTTCTTAAAGAGAAGAACATTCCAGTTATCGACTGCCGAGGACAGTCCTATGACAATGCCAGCAACATGTCTGGTAAATATCTGGGGACCCAACAGATAATCAAGAATGAGTGTAGTGAAGCTGAGTACATACCATGTATGGCTCATTCCTTAAACTTGGTGGCTAAGTGTGCTGCAGAAAGCTGTCCTGCTGCAGTGTCATTGTTTGCTCTGGTACAAAATATGTACTCCTTTCTTGTTGCATCTACTTATCGTTGGAGGAGACACCGTGAGGTACTAGAGACTAATAAAGATAAGAAGTTGAAAGTTGATAAAATACTTTCAGACACTCGTTGGTCAGCACGAGCAGATGCTGTAGCTGCTCTCAGTAGAGCACACAAAGAAAACATCATTGTTCTGGAAGAGTTATTCTCAGATCAGAATCAGCCAGCTGAAACAAGAGCTGAAGCAAGTGGTCTTCTCAAAGGTTTGAAAAAACTTGAAACAGTGATTCTTCTTGAAGTTTGGGATACAGTATTGGAAAGGTTTCAGAGTAGCAGTATCCAGCTGCAAAAATCTGGGCTCTCCCTCAACACAGCTGTCACACTGTTAGAGTCTCTTTTACAATTTGCTAAAGACCTGAGATCCCAGTTCGATGACTTTGAAGCAAAAGCTATGGCTAAGTGTGATCCCTGTGATGTGACGAGTAATGATGCATACTACGCCGACACGCAGCGTATTAGGAAGCGCAAGCGTCACCACGATGAACTAGACTCCGCGGAGGATGTTATGCTGACAGGGAGAGACAAGTTTAGAGTGACTGCATTCTTGCCCATCATTGACAAGCTCTGTGCTGCCCTACAACAACGCATTGCTGCTTACAGCGACCTTCGAGAGAAATTTGGGTTTTTATCAGAAATCTCAAACAAAACGAACACTGAGCTTAAAGCATCTGCTGAAAAACTTGTGTCTTCATATCCTAAGGACTTGGAGGCTGGATTGGAGTCGGAGCTTTTGCAGTTTGCACACCTTATGAAATCCATTCCAAGAGATTCACCTGAAAGTGCTCCTTCATCAGGTGGTGCAAAGGCTGCAAAAAGTCCTGAACTAGAAATGTATGAGATAATTCACAGACATGACATGGTAGAAACATTTGCTAATGTTGAAATTGTATTACGACTCTATCTCTGCATGTTTGTCACAAACTGCACTGGGGAGCGATCATTCTCCAAGATGAAACTAGTCAAGAATTATCTAAGAAACACCATGGGGCAGGACCGTTTGTCTTCACTCACCCTGTTGAGCATTGAGCATGAGAAATTAAGGGTGCTTGATTTTACTGATGTCATCAAACAGTTTGCAAGTAAGAAGGCTAGAAAAAAATCTTTTTTGACTGAGAAATAGTTAAGTGTACCGTACAAATTGCCTGCAATAAACAAAACCCACTCATTGCATCATTTGCATGTCAGTCAAGTGGTATTCTCTTTAGTTAATGGTGTATTATTATAGTTATTTTTTGTTAATGGTGTATTATTATAGTTATTTTTTATTGTTAAGCTTCAAAAAAACAAATGTGTAATGTTCACCTATGAAATGGTCATTTGGCTAATTAATTATCAATAAATTGAATATTGTTTAAAAAGTAAATTTATTTTAACGCTTCGCTCGCCCATTGATTTGAGGGCCCCGTAAGGTCACCACTGGGGGATGGGGGTGTAAATCTTCATTTCAGTTAATTAAGCTAGCTTTGCGTAGTTTGGGGCCCCGCACTCCAACCGGCCTAGGGCCCCGCGCACCTTAAATCCGCCACTGGCTCAGGGTTCGGATCCCCATACCTACAAAAAAAAGAGCACGCTCTTAATCCCTGCGCGCGATTTATTGAGCCCGGGCATCTCCTTTTCTACTCAAACTCTCGTTTCTCCTCCTTCCTTTTCTCCTTCTCTGTTTAACCTTCTATTCTTCTTCTTTTCAGTAATTTTTAAACTTTATCTGAGAAAAATCAAAAGAAAACAGTTGTTACCATTGAGATTTTACCCAATTGACCTAACACCAAACCAAGTAATAAAATTACGACACAACGATTCTGAATAATTTAAGTTAGCAGCTATAAGGATTATATTCAAGTATTATTATAACTTTTTTCTAATTAATGTTTACTGCTCACTTACATTTGCCTTTCCACTCCACTTAAGCTTGCTTTGCTTCAAAAGGAGAGGATAAGGTCAGACGTATGGTAAAATCGTCTTCCCTCCCCGTATAGTTCAGGTCTCTGTACCTCATAATGGAGTAGTTTCTTTATCAGAGATTATATATCTTTTAAATTTTTATTCAGACAAAATTTGTACTCGGTAGCAACTTCTTTGTATCGTCATATAGGACAACTGGGATTGTAACTTGACCACATGACTAAATGCATACCTCGCAGAACCACACGAAAAACAACATGATCACGTGACCACACCCTGTCTCGAAATTTACTCTCATCATCACTGGGTAGATTGAGTATTCTCCAATTGTTTGCATAGTGACATTTTAGTTCATTGTACCTTAAAAACAATCGATATATAACTTATTACAGAATCATTTACACACTTAATTAGATAACGTAGAGCCCAGTAAAGCCTAAAGCTTTAGGGCCAAATCAAATAAAATAAATAGTCCAGCTTCACAATTACGTATTTATGTTATTGTAAATTGTGAAACCAATGTATTTATTTTTTTATTAATAAAGGTTATCCAAGTCAATTAAAATTCAACGTAATTAAATTAATTATTTGTTATAACGAAATTATGATATTTACAGTTTGCCTTCGATAAAATCCTAATATAGTGTGTCAAAACCTATATAAAAACCCAACATCTTGTCAGAAATTTTCGTTGCTGAATCTACAGTACGTATTAGAACCTCCAAGGGAACCATTTCCTGTTAAATAAACCAATAACACTCTAAATTACCATTAAATCCCCCCCCCCCCCATTTAATGCATCATGACCAATCCCCATTGTCAAATTGGTTAGAATGTTCATCCTCTCGAAATGTTCTTTCGAGAGGTTTTAGAAAGTCCCGCACTCCATCCAACAAGTTCTTTTGACATCCTTTTTCATTGGTAATATTTATACCCCCACTCGTAAATATTGTTTTGTACCTCGGAAAACGTATTATAAATCACACTGTACATAAAATTGCAAATCTTTGTGTTCACTAAAAATGAGGACCACTTCTCTCCGTGTTATTTACGTAGCGTTAGTAAATTACTAATTATAAATACAGGGTGATTCAAAAGTCAGGTTACATAGGGCTTTTCTGTTTCTTTGCAGGTAAATGAGTTATGAGATGTTATCGAAGGAGGAGCGCATTGATGTGATATTCCTAGCTGGCTGCACAAGTGCATTGCCGTTAACGGTGGCCATATCGGACATGTGATGTGACTATTCCCCTGTATCATTACATAATACAGTATTTCCCTATGTAACCTGACTTTTGAATCACCCTGTAGTATATGTGAATGTTCATTTTTTTTTTTAAAAGTGAAATGGGGAAGTCTCGAATTGTCAACTATTGTGTGTATATCTTGGACAGAAATTATCGTAACGTTATCCGCGCTGTAGCTCTTCAAGTTTTTGGGTCGAATAATAATGGGATGGAAGACCGTCCTCTGTGTCCAGACTATGTAGCGACCCGTGGGTCGGATCCCGTGTAAAGTTGTAGGTCCCCCTCCTCCCCCGTCATGTTGCGGAGGTGGTTAAATAATCTCATCATTGCATTTGGCTTCGAGTTTTTACCTTTTCATACAAAGGTAAAGTTAAGTATCGCATCCTTCTTTAACCCGGAATCGTATCTCGTTAAACCAAAAGGCCAACCAACGAAAACGCGACAGAAGTAGGGACTTTCCTTCAACTGCCATATCAGCTTCAGGATATTGACGTTATCTTCTCTCCAGTACTCTTCGTCATCTCTACTTTGTCGTGTGTCATCTTCAGTCAACAGGGTCTGCCAAAAATTACCATCAAAAGCCTTCATCCTTCTCCTCTTTATTTAATAAAACTTAGCAATAGCAGAAAAATATCAGTGAAATGGACACTTTGTTAAAATGATTGAAAGGAAAGTAACTCATTTTGAAGTATTAAAAAATATTTGTAGTAAAAAATACAGTACTTTAGTACATCTAGCCTTGTTACATCGAAAACAGTTTTCTTTAGAATTAATGAGAAAAGAAACTTCAGGTTTAAAAACACAACGAATTTTTTAATGCAAACCCCTCTGAAGCATTCTGCCTCATTTGCGGGATTTGGTGTAGGAGATAGTTGTTTTTCACTCTTCTCCTTCCCTCATAGCCAGCTACGCATGGCTGGTCAGGGACTTTGCACAAGAAACTGCCCAGTTGGTTCTTGAAGTTATTCAGGTTGGTGTGCTGGAGGTTCGTCAGTTCTTTAGGCAGCACGGTGAAGAGGTTTGGGTTTTCATGACCCTTTGTCCCATAGAAGCTGTGTTCTACTTCATTTCTAAAGTTTGGGACACACCCTTAGAGTATTTTCCATATGTATATGTATAACATGTGTGTGTGTATATGTATATCATATATTCTAAATATATGTATTCATAAAATTATCATTATTATTATTATTTTTAGTTTGCACATTTCCTAATTCTCCAAATTTCATAAAAATTTCAGGGATAATAGATTAAAATTTACTCTACAGTACAGTATAATACTTTCTCCCCTTTTTCCGTTTTCCTGACTTTAAGAGACACTTTTTTTAACAAAAAAAAATATATATTCGCCTCAAATCAGTAATTTAAAATATCAAGAACTGCCAAATAATTCTCACCTGTTGACCATCTGTGTTATTTGCATATCCTGTTTTACAAATGAGTTAAATATTAATTATAATGTAATTATAATGTAATTTTAATTACAAATTTCCCATCAACTCATATTTATACCCTGTTTGGATGTCACATTCGTCCCACTGGTTTTTTGCGCGTAAAATGGATTGGCAGAAATGATAGTAATTTATTGTTAATTACGAAACGGCTTTTCGAAAGTGAATCACTGATACGAGGCTTTGACGATCCACTAGAAGGATGAACAAGATTTTTCTAATAAATCGTGAAAGGACGCCTGCTTGAACATTCGTTAAGAAACCTATGTGCATCTCACTGGATCACTAAATCTAAGGTACGGAAAGTTTTGGGGTTTTGGATCTGTAAATTTCATAAAATTGAATCAAATTCTAAAGTCTGATAGAACCTCGAAAACTAGACCCCGGATTGTTTCGATTTTACTATTATTCAACTTTGCTCGCCCACCTCCTTCCTTCTGAGTTTATGCACTTAAAGTATTATAAAACACTATTACTACCCTCCGTGATTGAGTCATCACCCCTAACATACCCACCTGAGGGGACGAAACCAGACTCCGAAAGCCATCAACTCGTTTGCGTTCCAAGATTATTTCAAAATTCAGGAATTCGTGGAAACCTCATTTCGAGTTGATAAAAATAGATTGGAGTTAATTCCTTCAGTTGAATCTATTTCCGAATCGCATATTGTGAATAGCATGGAGCTTACTAAGAAATTTTAAACTGGTTAGTTTTGATGTATGCTCTTTATTCACAAAAATCCTTGTTGATGATTTGCTTGACTTTATGAATATTCTTTCGTTGTTGAACCTTACACGCTTTTATTAAATTAATTTAGCTTTTCGTTAAAGGTTGTAAATTTCATATGAAAGTAAGTTTCATGCTATGTCCTTTGGATAAGCGACACAGAATCCTCTCTCACCGGTTTTACCTACTTTATATATAGATTTTTTTAAAACCAGAAATTTACCGTGTAAACTTCAACGTTATTTGGTACCGGTATATAAATGATTTATGTCTCTGGCCTAATAATTCGGATGTTGAGGAACTGTTAAATTCAACAGTTTAGTTCCATCTGTAAAATTTACTGTCGAAAAAGAAAATTTTCCTAAACTCTCGGAAATGTGGAAACCAATTCAAATTTGAAGTTTTTCGGGAAACTTAAGCATATTTAATTTGATCATCACAGTCCAATTAAACCTCTCATGTTTTCTTTCCTCTATGTTCCTGAGAGAAATAAAAGTTGTTAGCCTAAAATTTCTTTGATTCTGGGGTATACAATATTATGAATATTGGTAGAAAATAATTAATCTAAGGTCATATGACGGAGGGGACTTACAGCTTTACGTGGGATCCGACCCACCGGTCGCTACATAATCTGGACACGGAGGACGGTCTCCCATCCAACTACTACCCAGACCCAATGTCGCTTAACTTCGCTGATCAACGGGAAGCGATGTTACGACATTGGCTACGACGTAGCCCGAATTGGTAGTAAACTATATGTTATCCTATTTCATTTTTAGAAAGTTGTTTAAGCAAAGCTAAAAGAATTCTATGCACTATAGTAATATAATTTACAAGGAGTTTGACCATAAGAATAATCTTAGCTTTCTTTACCATGTAAACTTTAAATATCTTCCGACTTTACTTAATATAACAATTGACATTAATGTTGTTTTTAATTATAAAAATAATATTATACTTCTCCTTAATTAAAAACAGATCAATTAATGCAGGTGGGTGTGTCTACTCTATTGGATTTAGAATATATATTCTAATCGTGGCCGGGCGATTCGCCGACGGACGTTTTGCCGACAGACATTTTGCCGACGGACGTTTCGCCGAACGGACGATTCGCCGAACGGACGATTCGCCGAATGGACTGTCATTAATATTTCTATGACAAATACACACGTTGCCTATCTTAACCTGGACACTCAATTCAAAAGACAAGAGTGTTTTAGCACTTGATGAACTTATTTTTATATTATATTACATTTCATTTGGAAGACATGAACCCACTTCGGTGAAGGGGTCTGTCAAGTTTATTCAAGGTTATTCAGTTGAACTCCAAATCTAAATTCCATAACTCTTTATTCGGAGCTATTGAAGAATAGGGACCCCAGCCTTCTTTAGTTAGCTTTATAAGGCTAACTAACGAAAACATCATGACCTAACCTAACCAATCGTCAAGGGCGTACAGTTAACCTAACGATTGGTTAGGTTAGGTCATGATATTTTCGTTAGTTAGCCTTATAAAGCTAACTAAAGAAGGCTGGGGTCCCTATTCTTCAATAGCTCCGAATAAAGAGTTATGGAATTTAGATTTGGAGTTCAACTGAATAACCTTGAATAAACTTGACAGACCCCTTCACCCAAGTGGGTTCATGTCTTCCAAATGAAATGTAATATAATATAAAAGTAAGTTCATCAAGTGCTAAAACACTCTTGTCTTTTGAATTGAGTGTCCAGGTTAAGATAGGCAACGTGTGTATTTTGTCATAGAAATATTAATGACAGTCCATTCGGCGAATCGTCCGTTCGGCGAATCGTCCGTTCGGCGAATCGTCCGTTCGGCGAAACAGCCGTCGGCGAATCGTCCGTTCGGCGAAACGTCCGTCGGCAAAATGTCTGTCGGCGAATCGACCGGGTACCCCGAATAAGTAATGGTAAATGACAAACACTATAGTTTTTCCTTTTTCTGATGTTAGCCCGACGTGGGCAACGGGTCACTCGCAATGAGGCCTATATTTTTGGGGGTCTTTGCAAGTAACCTGTTGCCCACGTCGGCTAACATCATGAAAAAGAAAAAACTATAGTGTTTGTCATTTACCATTACTTATTCGGACTATAGTGGATTTAATTTTCCCAGAAGAGTTCCTTGTTCCATGCTCGGTCTGTGTGTATTATATATATATTTATATATATATATATATGAAAATTATTTCACGAAAGTAACATGTGAAAAATATTTATGATGAATAAAACCACGAAGGAAAGGAAACACAGAGTGGTGCTCAAGCGCTTTCGTCTACTGACATCCTCAGGAACACTGAAGTAAATAAAAAGTTCAAGACTATATATAGGTTACAAAAAAAAAATATATATATATAGAAATAAAAATTGTGAGAGGAGCATACAAATTTGGAAGGAAAACTACCAATTTTAGCACTTTGCCCGAATTCAACACAAGATCAAATGGATTGTTTACAACCAATTTTATAGATAATGCCTGAATGATATATAGGTCACAAAAAGAAAATAAAAAAAAAATAAATTGAAAAATAAAAATTGTACGAGGAGCATACAAATTTATAAGGGAAATTTACCAAAGTTTTAGCACGCTGCCTTCTTGTCTAAATCCGTTCTGAACGAATTCAAAACAACGGGATCGAGTAGAAAAAGACCTTTGCTCATGTTAAAGTTATTTGTAAGTTGGATAATAGCAGACTCAAGAATATTTCTATTAACAATGTTGCTAGAGTGAAACAAAACTGAAGCATTATTCCAATCAATACAATGGGATAACTCTGACAAATGGGCAAAAAGGACACTGGACGACTGTCCCGTCCTAACGGAATATTGATGCCGTTTTACACGCGTGTGCAAATCCTTTCCCGTCTGACCAATGTAAAAGGAATCACATTGTTTACAACCAATTTTATAGATAATGCCTGAATTGTTGGTAGGGCTATTTTTTATTATGATATTTTTCACAATATTGTTATATGAAAATACTACATTAATATCCAAAAGTTTAAGTACATTAGCAATGCCTAAAAAGCCCGGGAAAAATGGAAGTACTAAAATATTCTTTGACAAAGTGCGAGTGTTATTATTCACACGATAAAAGGTTCGTTTTGCCTTGTTAAGACAAGATTCCATAAACGCAGGTGGGTAGCACAGATCACTTCCAATACCGTTGATTTTTTCCAATTCTGCATCGATGTATGCCGGACTGGCGATCCTAAGAGCGCGGAGAAACATTGAAGAAAATATAACCTTCTTAATAGGGGTGTCATGTCCAGAGTAAAAGTGTACGTAGGACAAATTGCTTGTGTTTTTCCGATAGATACCAAACTTAAAACCTGGGCTTTCCCTATGTACACGTACATCCAAAAACAGGATTGAGTTGTCTTGTTCCACTTCTAAAGTAAACTTAATAGAGGGGACTTGATCATTTAACTGAAGGAGGAAGTCATCCAGGTCACGATTCATGGGCCAGATACACAAAATATCGTCGACGTACCGCTTGAGCACCACTCTGTGTTTCCTTTCCTTCGTGGTTTATTCATTCATATATATATATATATTATATATATATATATATATATATATATATATATATATATATATATATATATATATAGTAGTATGATATATGGTGTATGGTATATATTTAATGTGATTTAAAATGTATACCAAACTGATAAAACTTTAGACATAAGAGCAGAACAGCATAAATATACTCGTATAATCAAAACTAGTTTTAATATATTATTTGACCGTATACATAACAGTAATTATAGTAGGCCTATTAATTGAAAGGGTTCACAACTTCTAATAACAATAAAGACACAACTAAGGGGATATTGGGATATTCTTATAATACGCATTCATATATTTTGTAAACAACTTTAATAACAGTTCGGGAACTTATAAAATGGATCATATCTCGTTAAAATACCATTTTCCCTTAACTCTTCATTAGTAGCGTGGGGTCAATTTGACCCGACGCAATGTAAGAAACAATGTTATTATCTTTTCATGCGACTAATGAATCAGTACCTGGTAATCTTTTGTTAATTATTCTTATTTTTTTTTTTCTTGTAATTCCTTGTTAGGTTTACGACCCGCCCCTTTTTGTCTGACAGCACACGTTGCGGAAAGTTTTTAGAGTGTAAATTGGTGACCTTTGACTCTTTATACGTGTTAAAAGTATTAATAAAGAAAGCGAATTTCTTGTCTCGATTTAGTTCGTAAAACGAAGGAAAGATATAAGAAATTCGTTACCAATTTTTGACTGGAAATAAAAAAAAATTAGAATTGGATAGCGAAATTCAAATCAAAATCGGTGTTGAAATCAATCCTAGCAAAGCCAATAATAATAATAATAATAATAATAATAATAATAATAATATTATTATTATTATTATTATTATTATTAAATGTTGGGTATAAGTCTATGTTATACGGTATGAGAGGTATGTGTACAATCTTTTTATCGATGCCCCAATAAAGTATGTGTGACCTTGCTAAGGCGTGGCTCTGAGATCGGGACTGCAGTCTTCCTCTTCGCAAATCATTCGTTAATTTCACTTCCACTTTTTTATAGCGTTTTCAAAACCCAGGATTCATTAACCCCTCCCCCCCCCTCACCAAACCCCATACGGATGTATTCCGGTGATTCAAAACGTGGATTTAATTCCTATTCGACGCTGTTTTCTTTCTTCTTCTTCTTCTTCTTCTTCATTATTGTTATTATATTATTATTATTATTATTATATATATATATATATATATATATATATATATAATATAGGAAGAATTAGATATAAAATTATATTACTCTTACAACACGCAGAGTTCCAAATTGGCATTACCCTTTTTTTTTAAGCCATTTATGACGTCATCATGGTCATACGAAGGAGCTTTTCCCATCTTCTAAAGCTGACTCGATCGCTTGTTAAGAATCAGTTTGCATTCAGTAGAGGCGGTGAGCGGACAGGCATCATTGGACGAGACTTTGGCGTTTGATAAAGACTGTTCAGCACATTTTGAACTTGTTAAAATTTCCCATCGAATTCAGGTTCAGAATGGAAGAGGATTTGAACATCATTAATGATGAAAATTTGAATAATAATAAAAAATCAGTCGAATTTCCATTAGGTAAGGAGGAATTTATTTTAAATATTATTAATAATTTTTATTTATTTAATTTTTGTTTTTCTTTAATTTAGTGGTTGATCTTTTAATTAGCGATAAGGATTGAAAGTATTCATTTTGGGTTTATTATTTAATATTTAAACGTGCACCGTTTAAATTAAAGGTAATATATATATATATATATATATATATATATATATATATATATAATATATATATATATATATATATATATATATATATATATATATATATAATATATATATATAAAATTTTATATATATATATATATATATAGAGTGAACCAAAAGTAGGTGGACAGTAAATGATAACGTTTATTTTGAGAATACATATTTAATTTTTTGTATACTATAATACAAAATAAAATTTAAATAAATTTAGTTATAATATTTAATATAATATAACACAAACACCATAGTTATAATGAACACCATAGTTATAATATAATATAACACAAACCGTATTCAACCTACTGTCCACCTACTTTTGGTTCACCGTGTATATATATTTTTCAGTAATTTTACATTTTTACATTAGTAATGATCGCGATGTCTTTATCTATTTTTCTTTTAAATATAATGAAAATGGGTATTGGGTATCACAAATATTAAATACGAAATGTGTCGTTTTAATTACATTTTCGAAGAAATTATCCAACATCAATTTAGCATCAATTAAACAAATTTTATAATCAGTGAATTGGTACCGAATTCGTTGTAAAGTGATTGATTACGGTACCGATCGTGGAAGCTTCTCTGTAAATTTGGCGATTGAGGGATTAAAATAAAACCAAAAGAAATGTGTTGCATTCGATATTAAAAATAGAAAGAGTAAAAAAAAAAAAAAATCAAAAAATTCATCTTCAAAATTCAATTTGGAATTTAGAGAAAAAATTGGATCATTTTATCTTCAGCGTTGAATTCTCCATCATAAAAATTTGATTTTTACGATTTTCTAATTGTAACTCGAAGCTTAAGCGGAAACTGAAGAATAAACACACTGACACACTGTTTAAACAAACTCGGGTTTTTCTTCATTCTAATCAGATAAACGTATGAAGATCTTGCAATAAGCTAAATGGATACGTGAATATTGTGAGATATACTTATAATAATGGCAGTTAGTCTTTGCATGGATGATCATTATTATTATCATTATTATTATTGTTATTATTATTATTATTATTAGTAGTAGTAGTAGTAGTAGTAGTAGTAGTAATGATAAAAATAATACAAGTTAAAGGACGTTTATACGTACAATTTTTTGTATTGTAATATAAAGAGATATTTGCATGCAGTAAAAGCTTAATAGAACACTTAATAATTTCTTTAAAGCAAATTACTTCGCTTTTAGTTCCGATAAATAGAATTAATTTACCACAAAAAAAACGACATTCCATTTTTCCTAAATATTGCTTGAAATTTCTAAAGTCAAGGTTCGAAGCCACTTTTTTTATCACTTTGTATTGGAAATGAGCATATATATATATATATGTACGTATATATATATATATATATAAATATTATCAGCATATATTAAAGACATACTAAACCGTAATTCTAATTTAATTCACTTGGCTAAATATAGGTTAGATAGTTCTCCACGCTACCTGCCTCAAGGATATAATATATATATATATTATATATATATATATATATAACTGCAATGACCACGCAGTATATTAATGTATAGAAACGACGTAAGTATAGAGGAGTGTTCTGCACGCGAGGAAGAGAAAATAACGAACAAATGAAAAATGAGGTGACCGCCCGGGAATCGAACCCAGGACCTTCCGATTGCCGGTCAGAAGGTCCTGGGTTCGATTCCGGGCGGTCACCTCATTTTTCATTTGTTCGTTATTTCTCTTCCTCGTGTGCAGAACACTCCTCTATACTTACGTCGTTTCTATACATATATATATTATGAATAGAAACGACATAAGTATTAAGGAACGTTTCTGCACACGAGGAGGAGAGATAACGAAATAATGAAAAATGAGGCGAACCGCCTGGGAATCGAACCAGGGCCTTCCAATTGCCGGTCGGACGCTCTACCATTATGCTACGGACCTCACTCAATCACAAATCGAAATTCTCCCAAATAGGGCAGAAACCAATGCCCTCAGAGAGCACCCTCGCAAATCGTGAATATGCGCAAATAACTGCAATGACCGCGCAGTATATAAATGAATAGAAACGACATAAGTATTAAGGAACGTTTCTGCACACGAGGAGGAGAGATAACGAAATAATGAAAAATGAGGCGAACCGCCTGGGAATCGAACCCAGGGCCTTCCAATTGCCGGTCGGACGCTCTACCATTATGCTACGGACCTCACTCAATCACAAATCGAAATTCTCCCAAATAGGGCAGAAACCAATGCCCTCAGAGAGCACCCTCGCAAATCGTGAATATGCGGGCATTGGTTTCTGCCCTATTTGGGAGAATTTCGATTTGTGATTGAGTGAGGTCCGTAGCATAATGGTAGAGCGTCCGACCGGCAATTGGAAGGCCCTGGGTTCGATTCCCAGGCGGTTCGCCTCATTTTCATTATTTCGTTATCTCTCTCCTCGTGTGCAGAAACGTTCCTTAATACTTATGTCGTTTCTATTCATTATATACTGCGCGGTCATTGCAGTTATTTGCGCATATTCACGATTTGCGAGGGTGCTCTCTGAGGGCATTGGTTTCTGCCCTATTTGGGAGAATTTCGATTTGTGATTGAGTGAGTCCGTAGCATAATGGTAGAGCGTCCGACGGCAATTGAAGGCCCTGGGTTCGATTCCCAGGCGGTTCGCCTCATTTTTCATTATTTCGTTATCTCTCCTCCTCGTGTGCAGAAACGTTCCTTAATACTTATGTCGTTTCTATTATTTATATACTGCGCGGTCATTGCAGTTATTTGCATATATATATATATATATATATATATATATATATATACAAAGGAGTTGGACAGAATAATGGAAACACTCGCATTTTTGGTGCTGTTTTTACTGATATCGTTAATGGTGTTATGTACTTTATTAAATTAATATGTAACTGCATATAATACTGAGGACATCTTCTATTTTAATATGTCATATTGGCTTTTCTTGTTCTTTTAAAATAAATAAAAATATAGCGCTTGGAAAAGATGTTACTGCCTGTGAAAGAGGTATGATAGTAGGAGCCCGTTTGGTTGGTGTTTCACTAATAAAAGTCACATAATTGCT
>JAJOZX010009783.1:0-21190 GCA_023014485.1 Bathynomus jamesi
ATGTACCCAGTGATGTACTTGGATTGTACTCAATGTATTATGTCGCCCTTTAGAAATGTCAAGTCGGCGAAAATACGATTATTTTTTTATATTTTTAATTTTTATTTGGAATCTTTCAAAAATCTGATCACGTGTTTAAAGGGGGGAAACTTAACATTCAAACTGCACTCCCCCAAAAATTTAAATTGTATATAAATCATGTAATTGTAAAATAATGTCACTTCTTCACTCCGACTTCGATTAATTCGAATCACTCCCTTGTTAGCAGCCTCTCAGCGAGGAGGGGGCAGAGGCCCCTTGCCTCCTTAATTTTTAGATTCCGGCCTGAGCCATGGTCGAAAGAGGTCGAACCTCTACCCCTGTAAATTCAGAGCACTACCTGTACATTTTTAGAAGTAAACTAGAGTAAAAGAGTTTTTTTATATTTTCCTTCGAGCCGTGCCCTCGTCCAAGAACTCAGTCAGTAAAGTCGATAAGTTCAGTATCAGAGAAAGTATCAGAGTATTATAGAAAGAGAAGAATTAACAACTGTCGACCCTATAGTGAGAGAAAAATTAGAATATTATGGAAGAAAAGACTAGCGCGAGAAATATCCGTTGCTGCCTCCCAACCACCAGAACCCCCGTTGACTTCGAACCAACCTAGGGCCATAGACGGAGGGGATAACATATATATATATATATATATATATATATATATACCATATGTCCCACAAAAAAGTACACCCAACTTTAGATTGTACTAACTCCTCCAAAAATTGAGATATTTTGGATCTGTTTGTTTGATTTAATATAGCAAATTACACTGGCCAACAAAATGAAACTTTTTTCTCATCACAAACATGATCACACTTTTCTTAATGCATTTTTCACGCTGATTCCGAATCTGGTTTTATTGTTTTTCTAGCACGTATAGTTATATAGATACACTGGTTTTGATATTTTTAAGTTTTTGATATTGCTATAAGAAAATTTATGGATGTATAGATCACACTTAGGAATGCTAAACAACAAATACATCATATACCTTATTCAATGTACTTATAAATAAAGAATATATACATTATTTTATTAAAAGCGCTGTGAGTGTGATTTCCTTTTGTAAATTTGGCCTGGATTGTCACGATACAGCATCCAACAATGGTCCGCCATCATGCTTTCATTCCAATATCCTTGGTAGCGCTTCTCCATCATCTGAATATCTTGATGGAAGCGCTCTCCTTGCTCGTCACTCACTGCACCAAGGTTTTCAGGAAAGAAATCTAAGTGGGAATGCAGGAAGTGAATTTTTAACGACATTCGACCTCCATTTCTTTGAAGGCATCAAGGAGGTTCTTGACTCCATCCTTATACGCAGGTGACTTGTTGCTTCCAAGAAAGTTTTCACATATCCATTTGAACGCCAGCCAAGCCTTCAATTCCAGCGGACTTAGACTTTTTCAAATTCAGTGTCATTCAAAACCTCCCTTATTTGTGGCCCAACAAAAATTCCTTCCTTCAATTTTGCTGCAGTAACCTTCGGAAATTTCCTTGAAAGGTATTGGAACCCTTCAGAATTGACTTTACCCATTGCTTTAACAAAATTCTTCATTAAACCAAGTTTAATGTGAAGAGGTGGCAGATAGATCTTTTGGGGATCCACTAAAGGGACAGACTGGACATTGCTTATCCCTGGGACATATGTATACCTAAGTGGCCAGTCACTTTTGGTGTAATGTTCTATAGTGGCGCGACTGTCCCACAGGCAAAGGAAACAACAAAATTTTGTGAATCCTGACTGCATACCCATAAGCATTCCTATAACTTTTAGATCTCCACAAACATTCCATTGATGACTCTCGTATTTGATTGCCTTAAGTAGTATATCCATATTGTCATATGTCTCTTTTAGATGGACGGAATGGGCAATGGGGATGGATGGCATTATATTACCATTATGCAAAAGAACTGCTTTCAGGCTTCTCTGCGACGAATCAATAAAGAGGCGCCACTCAGGTGCCACATACGTCTGAGATATGGCTGTAAATAGTCCATTGATGTCATGGCAATAACAGAGAGGACCGTCTACTGAAAAGAATGCTGTTAATTCAAAATTCCGCTTTCGGTAGTAACTAATACGAACATTGTTCTCAAGTAAATTGTTCTCCTTTAGTCTTGAGGTGAGAAGCTCTGATTTCTCTTTAGACAGCGATAAGTCTCTAACAAGATCATTCAACTGTCCTTGGGTTAACTTTTTAGGCTCTAAATGTCTACCTTCAAAAGTGTACTCTGGTTCTGTAGATGGTCCGGAAACGCCAGTTGCACCTTCATCACGTTCCATGTCATCTATGATAGAATCTAGCCTATCACTTGGGGGAATTGGAATGGGCAATGTTTCATCATGTTTTACTGGTCTACGTGCTGAATCCAAGTTTGGATATACAATCTGGTGTTTGTTCTTGGCAGAAAACCCCATTAAGTTCACACTACAAAAATAACAATCTTCATGATGATCTCTCGGCTCCCTCCATATCATGGGTATGGCAAATGGCATTGAAGCTTTCTTTTTGTTAAGCCAATCACGTAATCCATTTGAACAGCCAGAACAGATTTGATGTGGCGCCCATGGTTTATCTTGGTCACCTAGATGGCAACCAAAGTATAGCTTGTATATTTTCTTAATGTCGGTTGTAATACTTCGTCGCTGTGTTTTAGTTGTCAACTGGCCGCATACGAAACAGAACTTGTCGGGGTCATTCTTACATTGTCGAGGCATGTTGACTGACCTGAGCAAACTATAAATTAAAAAAAAAATGTACACCAACTTGACACAACAAGTTCTTGGACTGGACTGATCTTTTGACACACAAAGCACGGCGTTGTTGCCTGAATCACAATGCTGCTAGACGTAAAAGCTCACACCTGAAATACATAAGATGTATAATTAAGATAATTGAAATAAATAAGATGAATAAACTAAAAAAACAATAAAATAAACACAATCAAATGTTGAAATATTAGTATTTTGCCTATTTAAAATGGTTAAATCTGTGTAGTTATATATGCCTTCATCTTGACAACTATACGTGCTAGAAAAAATCTGAATGCAGTTTTGGAATCAGCGTGAAAAATGCTATCCAGCCACCACAAATTTTACTCTGATGAAAAATCTTTGTTGACCAGTGTTATTCTTTGTTAACGTTCAAATTTATTCACGTTTAAACAATTTAGTGTTTAAGCATCTGCTTTTAACTGAAGGTACAGCAAAATGGGTTGCGCCGAATGACAGCTGACCTAACCGAGCATTCATTTAACCTAACCGGGCATTCACTCTCCAGTTCAATGTGAAGCTCTGCCGTTTCGCAAAATGGCTGATAGCATTACCAGTCATTTAGCAAAATGGCCAATATGCCTGCCTGTTTGCAAAGTGGTCAGGCATTTAATGCCATTATGCAAAAAGGCCGGGTGTTTGGTCCTATTGCAAAAAGGTCGATCTTTTTGCAAAACGGCCGAGTTCGCAAAAAGGCCGTAACACACACATATATATATATATATATGATACACAGACCGTGCATGGAACAAGGAACTCTTCTAGGAAAATTAAATCACTATAGTCCGAATAAGTAATGGTAAATGACAAATACTATAGTTTTTCCTTTTTCATGATGCTAGCCCGACGTGGGCAAGGGTCACTCACAAAGAGATCCCAAAAATATAGCTTCCCTCACCAGCTATCTGCAAAGCAGATAGGATCCAGCTTTGGGTTCATTCCCATCATGAAACGGACATGTTATGTGCCTTGAAAAGTGGACGTTCAATTCTGCCAGTTGAGGTCTAAGTTTTGGTTTTTGGCTAAAAATATAATACTTACCCCTTTTTCTTTGATGTATTAGTAGTATGGATGCAAAATGGACGAGTGCAGAGATAATGATCAATGTTACAATGTTGCAAAGGGGGGTAGGTATGCAATGAAGAGGGGGTACGCAATGAAGGGGGAGGGGGTATGCAGTGAAAGGGGGTGGGGGAATGCTGCAGGTGCAACAAGGGTCATGAAACTTGGAGGCGGCGTTATCCCTCAAGGGAAAGACAGGAGAAGGAGAGAAAGGGAGAGAAGTGTTCACCTGGCAGGAGCCAAGTGCATATTAACACTTCAGCCGACCCGCCGTCCTCTTTTAGGCCCCTAATCAGCCAGTTGGCTTAATCCGCCAGTTGGTTTAGAAGGCGTAAATGGCTTGTACAAGTTGAGTTGTCAGATACCACTTTTTATTTTAATTGTTCAGGTATACATTATTAGGGTGAGTTGCTAGACACCACCATTTATTTTATTTCACACGAGTTGCCAAATGGTGTTTTTAATTGTTCAGGTATACATTATTAGGTTGAGTTGCCAGATTGTACCATTTATTTAATTAATTCTTAGCAGTTGGCTTAGAAATCCGTCAGTAGGTTTAGAAGGCGTAACCAGCCATTTGGTATGATTGTTTACAACCAAAAGAATTAAATAAAACAACATTACATCATTCTGTTTATTAAATATTGTAAATATATAGAAAATAAATACACATTGCAATGATCAAAAAACAAAAAAATAAAAAATAAGAAATAATATAACCATCAATATAGCAGAAATATACACACACACACAATTATGTTAAATAAATACATACACTTTATCTTCTACCGCACAAAATAAAAATAAGAAATACAAAACGTATAGCCATCAATATACCAGTAGAGGCGAAATATATACACACACAATTATGTTAAGTATATAAATACATTTCACTTTTTTCAAAACACTAAACTCGCACTTAATCGAGTCTACAATTACATCGTTATTGCTCTTCATTACGCAGTATACGCGGTTTAATAATATTTCACCGCTTAAGGTATAGGGATACCTATACTTTATATAAAGGGCCTTCATACCGTTCAGTACTATTTTTGTGCCCACTTTACAACCGGTTGGTAAGTTATCTTTAAATACGTCTAGAATACAATCAAAAGCACGCACAAAGAGTTCATCGTTATCCACAGCGTCAAATACAAGTTTATAAACACGCCTTTCCAATCGAGGGTTTATTTCTACCGACCCGAGCTTTTCAATCGTGAACTCTTCTTCACATTGCATAGCGACAGTAGAAATAATCTTCTAAGTCGTTACGACAGCTGCTCGTTATATAAAGAAATAGTTCTTCAGGGTGAACGGGGTAGGTGAGCTCAGCCCTGGACCGATCAAGTGCTTTGTACCAAAGTTCATGATATTTCAAAGAGTCTAAACTTTTTAAATAAACGTCCAGCTCTAGACCATTCTCACCTTCTTCAACCCTACACTCGGTAAACCCATCGAGCAGAGCGGTGTATGCGTATTCAAGAACCGTATAAAAATAAAGCATATCCGTAACACGCGCGTCTAATATAGGCTTCAGCTTGCGGAATCCGACGATTTCAAACATTCTGTCGAGGATGAAACGGTTTCGCGTAGGGAAAAGAGCGTTATTATCAGAAGCATTCTTCCACATCAACCGTATATCAATGCATGGCCGATCGTTATTTATACATAACGTACATACAACGACGTATGACGGGGTGTCACTAATCTTCTCTCTTCTTGTACCTACACCTGTAGGAATTTTATAACGATCTTCACTCGACTTCTCAAACTCACGAAGATTCTATTCATCTCCTCGACACTTAAATAAACAACATTCCGTTTGTTTATTTGTCTACAATCCGTTTCCAGCACATAGTTAACGATACCGGATTTACTCCTGAACACGCGCAACGACTTCGTCACGGACACATCGTACACGGCGTTGGGAATGCTGCTCAAAGGAAGTTCCATTGTATTCGAGGGGCGCACGTCCACTCGACTCAAGCTCTGAGATAACTTTGAGGTACATGCAACGCGACGGTTCGACGGGAGGAGTGAGTCACACCATAATCTAATGAAACGTGTACGTCGCTGACTCAACATGAATTGTTGTATCCCATTATATTGGGCAGGTGTTTGTTTTGAGAAATTTTCCGATAAAAGAATTAATTTCGGTTTTAATGTTTTATCACTCTTACTTACCCGAATACGCACCAGGCATTTACCTTCAGGGTAATTTTCATGAACTAAACACATTTTATAACGGTTTTAATGTTTTACCACTCGCCATTTCCACAAACTAAACATCTTCACATTCCGGTGCACTATTTGAGAGGAACATATGCCCACATTTTTCCTTTCTGTTTAACAAGCGATACTCATCTCTAAAGTCTGTTAAAAACTCACGCAGGGCATTAGCCACAACCTCACTACAGACTTCGGCATGATATATATTAATATAGTGATAAAAATACTTAAGATTCTCCATGATGACGAGATTTACATTTTCAGTCGCAGGTACGAGTACTCGATATAATACAACATGACATAATAACGCTTATCAACCACTCATCAACAAGACTCACTATCCATAACCGTTGTTTCTCTTCTGCACGTGTTTTCTTTTACTTCACGGTAGATGTAAGCTTTTATAAAGTTTAGTCCTACAACATAGTTCAACACATCACTTGTCCCACGAAATTCTACAATGCTCTCACCAGAATAGCCATAGAGTATTTGTACATCTTGCTCCTTTGCACGATTCAATGTAACCTTAAAAGCGTCAAAGGAAGGCGGAATAGGGAGTTTTTCAGTATCCACTACATCTTGACACTTTGCAGAATACCATTTCATAAACGTTGAACAAGCAATATTAAACGTAGCCATTACTATTTTCTGTCTAAGCGGGAGAATACACGTCTGATATCCACGGCTTACTGCAGTCAACTGAGCACGCACGGAAGCCCAGGTAGTAGCATGACTCACGTTGCTGGTCTTACAGTGGGCGGAGCTTAGAACTTTCTCCTGTGTACACACACACACACACACACACACACACACACACAAAGGAGAAATTGAAACACTAATTGAAACACGATTTATTTAGTAAACAAAATGTTCAAGGTGTGTGTATATATATATATATATATATATATATATATACAAATACGTGTAATAAATAAGTTAGCAATAGACACATCAAAGATTATTTCAAGGTATATATATATATATATATATATATATATATTATATATATATATATTTACAAATACGTGTAATAAGTAAGTTAACAATAGACACATCAAAAATTATGGTATCCAAAGGGTACGGTATCATAGGTACCAGGTAGCTGGTAACGTTTCTTATAGGGGTTACGGCACACCTTAGGACGCCTAAGTTCCTTCACGCCCCCAACCTTCTGCGCCCGAAAATTGTGGGTGCCTACAGTTAGTTGCGGAGGCCGATCACCCTCATCATCGTCCAAGCACACTAGATCCTTCAACGATTCAAATTAACGGACCGCCGATTCGCCTGATTGAGCGTGATACCCTTTGCCTTCACGATATATTTCATATCCTCCCCCACCCTCACCCGTACCCCATAAGTTTTTGGTAATGTTGAGACAAAAGAGTCGGCGTATGCGGTGTCTCCATACTCATCCTTGATCTCATCAGTCAACTCACCGAGGAATTCATCAATAGGTGGCATGTATTCACCATCCATCTATCTGTATCAGCGTACAATACCCACCACCCAAGAGAATGCAAAAAGCCCCGAAGTTTGATGCGTGCGTAGGCCGTTGTGAAGCTGGCTACAGGTATGTTTGTAACCAGTGAGGTATCTGTGGCCAATTCGGTATTGTTGTACTTTATTATGTAAGTATTACCTACATTCATGATCTCCATGACCTCTTTATCGGGAGCATTGGCATAATCTCAGACTTCACTATAACTTTGTGCCAAATGAACGTTCCCTTTGCCGGTATTCTGTGCAAATTTTCCCCAAAGACTGTTTAGACAGAACTTTGCACTAAAGCGCTTGCCATGGTTCTTTACAATTTGGGAACGGTCAAGCTGTATACCTTCACGGTCACGGTAACGTTGAATATAGGCCGATTTTTCATCTTCGGTATCAACTCCTCACGGATACCCTGATGCTTCCACCTTATCTTTCAAAAAAGCGTTTATATATGGTGTGAAAAGGTTGGGTAGCTTCTGAAACCTCCACACCTCATGTATCTTCAATATGCTGTAGCCATGGCGAACAGCTAGATCCAGCTCTGGACTTGTATATACACCTCTATTCTTACGCTGGTGGGCTGTATGGTCACAATCACCATTGTTCTCTTCTGCGCACTTCACGCACAAGGGAAACATGAGCTTGTGATCGATAACGACGGGTAAGATCGGCATCCATAAATCGCGAGGGGGAAGTACGTCTACGAAAGAAAGGCCGAAATAGTACCCGTTCAAATTTCTTGAGAACTCGTCGATGGAGGGTAGGTCAGGTCCCACCAGTTTCTCAGGCGCACCTACAGGGTACGGATTGTTCTTCATCACGTAGGGGTATAAAGAACAGAAGTCGTAGTAATGGAGTTTCACACCCTCCGTAGGCGGAAAGTATAGCTTCAAGGGATTTGTACGCAGGCGCGTATCCAGGATTTCCGAAAGGGGGGGTAAAATACAAAGTAGTGCTGCCGAGCATAGCGAGGCAATACAGTTATGGGGTCGGGGAGAGCGCTGTGGGCTCCCCCAGCGGGGTCCGGGGCTCCGCCCCGGGAGAGAAGTAATTTTTACCATATTTTTCTATTAAAGTGCATAAATCATGGACTAAAAACGATGAAAAGTACTGAATCATTTGACTTCATCACACAATTAATTAACGACAAAATAAACATAGTTACCTGTCTTAGCTTGCTGAATGTTACGGAAATTTACTTATCCTTAGATACATCCTCTTCACCTCCAAGGGGGAGCAAATGCCCCATTTGCCCCCCCTGGATACGCTTCTGTTTGTACGCTCTCCGAACAAGCTATCACCGCATTTGAGAGGATCCAGCACCATTGAACGCTTGATCGTGTTTATTTCTTCACGATACTGTCCGTCTGTCTCCATCCGTGCATCATACTCATGTTCCCACAAGACTTTGTGAGTGAACTGGGATCCTATAAGTTGATCGCGGGTGCGGGTCCACGCAAGACAGTCGGCAGGAGATCTACCGTGGATATCTCCTGCGATTCCACACTCGGGACGGGGGCATCCGTGCCACCAGCAACCGTTAAAGGAATACACAGTCTTCTCACCAGTGACACGGTTTTCACTTAACCCATCAACCCAAAAAACACGACCATTGATCTTAATGGGTACTTCACCCGTGTTGCGGGCGTGCTTTATGTATACACCTGTCTGCTGATGTAGGTTTATGAGCCAGTAAATAGCCTTGTGCCCATAACTGCGGGGATTGTTTCTGTGAATAATGGCTAAGGTCTTTAGGCATGAAGTTATTCTTGAACACCGTAAAACATAATGAGGCGATAGTGGTTGCGACTTGCAACGGATCGCATTTGAAACGCCTATGTACATCCTTCTAAAGGCCTGGAAACATACTCTAAGCATCAGCACATCATTCACGCAATAACGTTCACATTCATCAGCTATATTATAAGGACTAGATTCATTAAAACTGTTGTAGTATCGGTTAAAATCTTCACGTTCATCTGTACTCATACATTCATAGTTAAAGTAATGTTTGGGTGGACGTAGTCCTACGTAATTTAAAGTTTCGCTAGTGAGGAATGTGTAAGAGAAATATCCTTTTGAAACTTCAACAGCTACACCCATCACCTTCGGTAGCTTTGCTAATTTACAAGATGTGAATAATAAAGTGTCTTTAAACTGTACATTACCTCTTATCTGCACCTGTATTAGTTTGTTGCCTCTTTTCAAGGGATCACCTGTAAATATCTCAGATGACTCATGCTCAAGCAACTCCTTATAAAGGAACTGTGTGTCAAATTTTGCCCCGTTATGGGCGAGAATATACACAGTCATTTTTTTTAACTTGTCCGCTAGCTTGACAATATAGGACACAAAGAGTTTCACAGGGCTATCGTAGGCACTCGTTTTAAAAACGTTTGTACGCTTACCGCATTTGTGACACTCATTACACTCGATCTCCATACATTCATCACAGATAGTCTGGCTTACAAGTAAATGTGGAATAACCTCTTTGGTTTCAGCGTTCGTGTATGTTTCTGTATCGTAGTACACAGTTATACAAGGGTTAATTTTAGGCTTAGCATCTTTCATATAACATACATGTTTTACTCCATCCGCCTTATATTTCTCATGGCATGTAGGACAGTGAATTTCATAACATTTATGCCTGAAATTACCCCAATTATCCATCATATGAAACATACCACATTCACAGATTCTCATTTTCCTGCACGTGCCAATTGATTTATGGATCTCAAAACAGTTATTATTGAAAAATGTGCGTCTACACACATCACAGTCCCTCTTCTCAGCTTCAACTACACGGCTTTCACATTTGGAGCATTTATACTGCTCACATACCATGTGGCAATCTTTACAATGTTTCACTATATCATCCGCAAACTCGATACATCCCTTACACAAATCATGATGTCGCCCATATTTTCGACTTTTATCATAACTCGCGTAAAGGTCCCTTATATTACGGATGGGGAGATACGTTGTCCCTGACAGTCCTAAAAAAAGTAGGGGTCTTGTACGATCTCTCACACTGCTTTTAAAAACATACACAGTCCTACGACGATCATCCATTCCAAATACAACTATACAAACATTCATTTCCTGTTCTATCCTTCTTAGCTGTTCAGGACCCATATTACAGTCAAATTCAAGTTAACAGTCTACAGCTAGTTTACGGGCACGCTCCACTACCGTAGGCAACCAAATGTTTTTGACCCGTGTATTTAGTACATTAAACATACGGGCCAAGACTACTGTTATAAAGCCGCAACCGCGATCGCCATTTATATGTCGTTTATAAATAGCCTGAGAATTGAAGTTAAGAGTATAAGGTGTGGCGCTATGACCCGCAACACGGTATACACGGTCAATATTTACCCTGAAGTTGTCCATATTGAAGGCTATACTACTTTCAGAGGCCTGCATTATACAGCCTAATATGTACTCTATATATATCTTCAGCTGCCAAACGTCTGAAGGGTATTACTACCCAAAAATCATCTACATCTCCGTCATCTGACCCAATTCCAAAACACAGCATCGTCCTGACTTCACGTTCGTCGCGGTTCTGAAGAGCAAACTCTAAAATACGCTCAACTATGCGCCGTAGTCCGTGTTCAACGCCATTGCTATACACGGATCTAGGATCAACCCTGACTATATACCGATTTCTAGTCAAGACTGGAGTGGGGGCATCGGTACGCACCAATTCGAATGTTATGCCATCCTCAACAGAGCGAGAAGCTGCTGCGGAGGAGGTACATGGATTTGAACAGGAATAAGGGGATATATTTTTATTTGAGGAAGGTACTTAGGGTTGCCAACCGTCCTTTTTTTAAAAGGACAGTCCTTTTTTGTAGATTTTTGTCCTTGTCCTTTCTTGAGTTCGGAAAGGACGCCATTTGGCCTTTTCTGATAACAATCTTGTTCCAAACAACAGTTTTATAACAAAACTTTTGTTTAAAAGGAAATAATTATAAAGTCTTAAGTCGAGTAACATTTTATAAGTTCATTTCTTCACTTAAATGTTAACGTTCCGTGTAGCGGAAAAGTATAAATTTAAAAATAAATATTGTTACCATAAATTTGTCAATGCATGACTCAATGGGTCAATATCTGTATATCACTAAAAATATTTACTTTAAGAAAATATGCATTAAAAAAGCATGCAGTATAAATTGTAATAAATTATAAATAAAATTTTACTTCTTTCCCTAACCTTGTAGACAATATATTGGAATTGATGTTCTTGTCCTTTTTTTCAAACTTCATGGAGTTGGCAACCCTAAAGGTACTATTGTGGGGATTGTGTCGTAAGACGTAGAGGGTTGGGGCTCTACTACTGGTGGTCTAACAACCGGAGCAATCCTGGCGTGCTTTATACCTGACGTGTAGGGCTCTTCATCATGTCTCCGCTTTGAATTGTCGCGTACTACAGGTATCGCTGGTGAGGATTCGTCGGCGGGGAAGGATTCTGTGATCACAACTACACTATCGTCGGGGTCATCCGTAATGTCGATGATGGGGTGCTGTACCTCATCGTCATTCACGGTTCTGTGGGAGAAGAGAAAAACAAGTCTGTAGAATATAAGGAGCAGCACTCAAAATTTGTAAAAGCCAAACTGTAGGGAAGAAAAAACGAATTATTGTACAAAGAGGAGGGTCATTCCTCCCCGTCTTATTTTCAGTTTTGGGCCCTTTACTGACTAGATTAATATAATGAAGAAAGTGGTAGTGATTCCACACGAGGTGTATGCTTCACTTCAAAGGAATCCAGACACAGATCTAGATCCCTGTAAAAGCAGGCTTAAAAAAATGGGAAGCGAATTGCTAGCCCTATTAAACAGTGAAAAAACACGTGATGAGAAAAGAATCTTATACCAAGAAGCTCTACAGAAATTTCTTCACGAGTACGAAAATTATAAGACCCCGACAGAGATTCCCGTGGTTATTAGGCACAGCACGGGGAACGATGGACATGGTGGCATAGGACCTGTGTCCGACGATACAGCTGACCAACCAAAGATTAAGGGGTCAGCCACACAGAACATCGAGCATGTATTAAAAAGCACCCTCCCACATACATTGAGGAATAAAGGTTTAAGTCTTTATAATCTATTGAATGAGGACCCCGTCATACAATGGACAGATACAGGCGAGATCATTGTGGAAGGAGTAAAGGTACAGAGATCGAATATCGTAGACATCGCCCATGATCTGGTGAGAAAGTGGGATAGGCCCTTACCATCAGGATGGAAGCATATTAAAGCAAGACTACAACAAATAAATGTCCCCAAAACAATGATAGGAAATCTGAACAGGTTAAAAGACTTGGAACATGCGACGAACGTGACACAATTGAAGACGCCATCACCCACGGCGGTAACATATTAAGAAGACGTTATTATGACATTTCTAACCCAGCCTCCTACGGAGGCGTAGATAGACTGTACAGAAGTGTTTACGGAGTAGGGAAAAAAGATGTTGATAGATTTTTACGGGAGCAGAACGCTTATACACTTCATAAGCCTGTGAGAAAAAGGTTTAAAACAGCCAAGACAACAGCTGCTTCGATTGACTCTATTTGGCAAGCAGATTTAACAGACATGCAAAGATATTCTGTGTATAACGATGGTTACCGCTACATTCTATTCATAATAGATGTATTCTCTAGATATCTGTGGCTAATTCCTCTGAAAAATAAATCACCTGAAACAGTTACTAAAGCCACCAAAACGCTGATGTTAAAAGAAAACAGGGTTCCTGGCTATTTTTGTACGGATATGGGGAAGGAATTTATAGGCCGTGCTTTTCAAAACATGTTGACAGAGTTTAATATCAGCTATTACACTACCAATTCTATGCATAAGGCTTCTTTAGCTGAAACAGTTCAACGTACCATAAAGGAACGCATGCACGTTATTTTACACATAAAAACACATACAGATTTCTAGACATTCTGGAATCATTGGCCTCATCATACAACCGCTCACACCATCGCACGATTGGGACAACACCTAACGATGTTTTAGAAATGGAACACCACCACCACACTCTGCGCGTTTCAAAATCAATGATTATGTGAGGCTGTCGCGTTCGGGAAACAAATTCGCGAAGGGATTTGAGCAAGGATGGACACGGAGATTTTTAAAGTTAGGGCTATGAGACCTAAAGGTGAGATAGTGATGTATTACGTTGAATGATTTGAATGGGGAAGAAATCTCAGGAGACTTTTACCGCGAGGAGTTGCAGAAAGTGGCATTTAATTTAGGAAAAAATGTGTTTAAAATTGAGAAAATTATAGGAAGCAAAGGTTCAGGAAAGAGAAAAATGTACCTGGTGAAATGGCTAGGGTACCCAGAAAGCTTCAACACCTATATCAAAGCTGATGCAATAATGAAGCTTAAGTAGTATGCAACATGGCTCCTAACCATTTCTACGTCACACTCCCGTCCTCCTCTTCCCTGTCTGTACACCCTAACAACACACTAGCCAACTTGTAACAGATCTCCACGGACCCATTGAATTGGGTCGTGATTCGTGTTAGGTGGGGTATGTGAAATTCAGCTGGACACTCTTTTTAAATATTGATTATAAAGATACCGTTTTTACGATTCTTAGAGACTGTCGTGAGTGTGCAAAAGCCGGGTTAACTCGGGATGAAACTATACGTATCGCCCGGACTAAGGTTGCACGGTATTACAGTACAGAAGTAACACTAGGGCCGGGCCGTTATGGTTCGGCTGAGGATGTTGTGAGAGACTTAAACGTAAGTTTAAAAAACTCAAATCTTATGAATGATTTATTATACAAAATCGTAAACAAAGGAAACCTTGCACATACTCTAATCCTAAAATCAAAGGCTAACAGAAATATTGAAGACGGAAGAGTGTTTAAAATTATAACCGAGGGGCGATATCGATCAGCCTTCCAAAGAGATACTTTCACGAGGCACAGCATGATTTGTCCAGCTTAATGTATCAATTGAAGATGGAGAAATTGGAGGAAAGCTCTCAGCCCCCAGACATGTGCTATATTTACAGCAATATAGTGAAGCATCAGTTTGTTGGGGATACCCAGGCACGACTGCTGAGCATAGCCAGTGATGGGCATCGATACATGAAAATCGCTAAAGCGATACCGATACATCGATACATGAAGAACGTCTTAGGCGATACCGATACGCCGATACTTTCTAGATGTCTTAAGCGATACCGATACCGATACATGCATCGCCGATACATGTATCGCCGGTACATTTTTATAATTATTCATTTAATATGTAGGTATTAGGTATTATTGTTTATACTAGTAATTTGTACGCACTGTAAGTAAAATCAACGACATTTTAATGGGTTTTATAGATGTAAATAAAAACAATTGCTTTATTTAATGAAAGTATCTTCACTCATTATCGCACAACTACTCGGCGTGACGTCTACTTAATGAGTGACTGATTGATGAGAAATGCCTCGGGGGACCAAGAGGAATCGCTGCGTTACAAGTATGAACCTGTTTAAGCTCAACACCGAGTGGGCGTGGCCAATAGTGTTGCAACACCAATGAGCGTTTCTATATTATATGAGCGTTTCTATATTATGAGCGTTTCTATATTATGGTTAATTAATCTCAATAACACAAGTACAAACGTATTTAAACGTTGCGCCGTACTGTGTGACGTGACCAGTAGAGTAGTACTGTCATTAAATAAATATTTAATAATATTATTATTTATGTATATTCATAAATATAACTCAGTAGTGTCAAATTATAACATCTATTTAAATATTTAAAAATTCTTATTAATGTATCGATGTATCGAAGTATCGATTTTTTTCGATACATTTAAGAAAATTGACCATAGCGATACCGATAAATCGATACTTTTGTCAAGTAGCTAAAGCGATACCGATACCGATACAAAAGTATCAATCGATACGTATCGGCGATACATGTATCTAGATACTGCCCATCACTGCGCATAGCTCACATTCCCAACCATAGAGGAAGGAGTTTGAGTATTACATATGACAGACCCCATTATGTGGATGTCGCAACTAATCTAATAACCAATATCTCAATATATATAAGAACGATTGAGGGTAAAAATTTCCTATTCGGTGACGGGAGCTTAACAGTGAAGCTGCACTTTCGACACATTGAGTTATAATGGACAGAAAGCCTTTCACCGTCTATCGAGGGGTGAGATACCAGGTGGTAGTGGACTTGGGTCCATTTTTTCAACCATACTACGTACGGCTGTTCCTTTGCTGAAGAGGGGTGCCAGATACCTCGGAAGGAAAGGCTACAATCAGGTCTTGACACTGCAGAAGACACATTGGCTGGGGCTAAACCTAAAGACGCTCTAAAAAAACATTTAAAACGTACACGGGATGAAATCATCAAAGATGCAAAGAGAAAAATGCGTGGTGGTGGGAAGAAGACGAGGACTGACCGGAAGAAGGGATTACCACCACGTGGCATTAAACGTAAAAGGATATAAAAAAGAAGGGTTCTAAGCGAATGAAACCTATGGTTGACCATTTTTTTTTACTGATATAAGCTAAGGACATTGATCTCATGAATCATAGTTTGTTTACTACTTGTCGAGAGAGGAGGCACTACTTCTAACTCGTCATGGCACGCTTCATCCATCCGTGTAGTTCACAATGCTGTAAATCGGAGCTATCGTTCTTTGAGATGCCTCCAACTCAAGTTTCTATTGAACACAGTGACTTTATTACAATTAACCCTTTAAACACAATTAGTTCCCCGAGTGCTCCTGTAGAATTCGTGATACCCAGCTCAGGCCCTTACTTTTTTGATCCAAACTGTGTGCACATGTACGCTAAACTACGTATAGCCAATTCTGATGGAACGGACTGCGATGACAAATACGCTGTATACCCTGAAACAATCTCTCTGCACTCCATATTCAACCAGTGTGACGTATATTTAAATCAGGTCAACATATAGGCAGGCACGGGGTACTATCACCTACGAGCCTATCTGGAAAATGTCCTCAACTTTTCCAAAGAAGCGAAGGATACCTTTTTAAGTGCCGAGGGATATTATCAAACTAAAGACGAAAGTAGTATAAAGGACAAATTTAAAAATTCTAAAAAGAAGATATACGAGTGTTTTGGTCGTGTGCATACAGATTTCACATTCAAGGAGAAGTTGCTTGTGAATGAGGTGGATATGAAAATAAAGCTCACCCGCATGAGTCCTGAGATCTGCTTAAATCTGGATGCTGATCAAGAAGAGGGAGAAAAACCCGTTGTGGTTCACATTATGGACACATACCTCCGCGTACGACGAGTGAAATTAAGTTCACCAAAACAACTAGAAATTGAGAAAAATTTACTAAACGCTACAGTAAAATACCCTATTAACAGAGTACAAATCAAACTATACACGGTTCCTGCAGGGTTGGCATCGAAACAGATAGAAAACATCGCCTTGGGAAATCTTCCTAAAAGGATATTAATCGGAATGCAGAACCACGCTTCCGTGAATGGAGAATATAAAAAGAGTGCCTTTAAATTCGAGAATTTCGGACTTAAAAATATAACTCTATATGTTAATGGCGTTGCGTTGGGAGGAACATTGGATACGGACTATACATCAGACGCTGTGTTACCGCTTTGCGCGAGAGCCTATAGTAATCTGGCCCATATTGCAGGTGATTGTGATGAGCTCGGTAATGGGGTAACGCAGAAAGAATTCATTGATCAATTTAACCTTTATCCGTTTGACATTACACCTGACTTATCTGCTAGCGTAAATACGCATTTAAGTCCACAACAGAGCGGAAACATCTCAGTGAGGTTGGAATTCACCAAGCCTATAGACGCGCCTATTAGTGTACTAGTATACCTCGAGTCGCAAGCCCTAATAGAAGTAGATAGATTTAGGGGCGTTATCACTGACTTTTAAAATGAATGCTAATACACTTCAGAGAGTAATGAATAGTGAACGAATCACACGTTTCAAATTTATCGGCGTGTTTGCGAATAATGAAACATTGAATTTGCCAACTACGTGAGAATGCGGTAGTCTTATTGTGAACACAGATGTCACTGGTAATGAAGGGATTCATTGGTTTGCAATCTATTTTAAAAATAGGCACCGCCTGTACTATTTTGATTCAATTGGTACTCTACCCTGGAGTGACCTTGTTATTGTAAAATTTCTCGGTCAGTTACATATCCCCGAAGTTGTATGGAACCCATTCCGATCACAAGAATATTTTAGTAATATTTGTGGAATGTACTGCATTTCATTTCTCATACATATGTCACGTGGCAAAGAATTTATAATTTTTTTAAAATTATTCGACCCGTGTCACACTCAACGAAACGAAATGGTATGCAGACAGATAAAAAGCCGTTTTCCAATTGTGCGTACTCGTTGTATAGTATGATGTTTTGTTCGTGTATATATTTGTAACGTTAGTTTGTATATTCCGTAGTTTAAGATGGTTGTTGTACTAAAAATATGATTTCTTTCATTTAATAAATTGATGAAAATACATTGTCTTCTTCCCCCAAAAAAAGATCAAAGAAAAAAAACACTTACATTATTTCGTTTATGATGTGACATTCGTTGGGCTGACTGCTCGGTAAATCCTCCGTATTCAGGTCCATGACACGGGGTTCTCCAAAACGAAAAGATTGTATAACACGTGACAAATCCTCATCGGACCTTAAAGGAGAAAGAATAATGTTTATACTGAATCTTTTTTAATAAAAACATATACAGAGTATACATATAGTAAAAGTATTACAATGTGAAGATATCTTTGAATCGCTCAGAGAAGTTCATTTAAGAGGTAATTCCGAATAACATTTAAAAAAAACATGCAAAAGATTGCTATAAAAATTCAATGAATCGATTTTAGCATAATTGCGATTACATAAATGAAGTATTTGCCGAGATACTACATCTCTTCATATATATTAAGATGAAATAATCCTCTTTCTGGCAATTTGTGAATAACTGACTCCAAAAACTAAAGTTATAGACATTTACATTTCTATGGTAGTCCCTTGCGTCGGATCGTAAGGAGCGTCATTGCAAATATCGTCAACGGTTTCCGTTGGAAATAATCCATCCCGGTCAATCGCGTTAAAAAGATTAATTGTAGACAATGCTACAATGCCACCATCTTGATATAAATCCGGTAAACTATAAATTTCTTGGTTCATGGCGGAGGGAATGTTTACTCACTGGCAGAGGGAATGTTTATTCACTGGTGAAAATAACTACTATTATTCCCAGCTGCAAATATTTCCTTTTATATGCACGATCACCAAGCTCAGCCCCAAAAGATTAAGAGTCGGTTCGTAATGATTGGTTGTTACTGTAACTGGGCGGGGCTAAGATAAGTTTGTGTACCAATCGTAACACCGATATAACGGGTCCATGCTTTGGACGACTAACGGTGTCTTTATATTCTCTCCGTAGGTTTAATGTTCGTATTACACCTTGCTGTCTCTACCACCGCAATATTTGCATCCATACTTGGTTTTCCCCAACCCTCCCCTTTATGCAATATTGAGCAACCATCACAACAATATTTTATTATTTTGCGGCCCTACTAATTGAGTCTCAATTTTTCGGACGTAAGTTCTTATAGGAATATATTTATTGCGGCCATACTAAATTGAGCCTCATTTTTTCGGATGCAGTTCGTTATAGGAATATATTCATCAGAGTGGCACAGTTCAGTACCGCAGGAAACAAAATTAGCACCGCTACTCTTCATTACTCTGACATTAACAGAACGGTAATATCCTATGACATAAACAGCAAATCTAGAAGATTTTATGCATTGTTATGCTTTGCGGCCATACTATTCGACCTCAACTTTGATTAATTAATGTATTCGGTTTGACTTACCAATTCTCGCGTGGCTGTGTGATTAATTTGTATTTAGTTCATGAATGTCTGTTTGGGTTGGTTGATAAATAGGTACCCTAGGTATCCTAGTGGATTAGCCGGCGGGTGCTGTTGAGAGATCGGGGCGATGACATTGTAATTTCTCCCAGCCCGGATTAATGTATTCGGTTTCCACGTTAAACTGTAGGTCTAAGGCGAAGTGAAAAGCTTGACCATTGTTAGAATGAACAATTCGGTGAAAAGGAAAAACTGAGTTAGCTATTATTATTATTACTGTAATTTGTTCCACCTTATATATATATATATATATATATATGTGTGTGTGTGTGTGTGTGCGTGGTCCTCACTTTCTCTGAAAAAATCTCTCTCTCTATTATATATAAGAATTTTAAATTTAGTTTTACATTCATTAGGAAAAGTAATTTTATTCAATTGTTGAGTACTTCCTAAGTACATATGTATTAATTTTGAAAAAGACCTTTAAGCTGATTTCTGATAATTATAATTTTGGACAGTGATTTAAAATAAAAAATAGACATTAATTTGAATATACCATACAAATTAAACAAAGGAAAATAACGAAGTTAATAAAATTATTTATATACAAGAAAAACTTTCGTGTGGAGGCTGAAGAGACGAAGCGAGTCATTTTAGAGTGGAAATTTGACCCACATACCGAAGTGTCTAGTTTATGGTCAGTCTTTGCCTCGAGGGCTCACTTGCCTCCAATTTTTCTTCCAGAGACGATTTGAAAGGAAGAAAGCAAATAGAACGACGTTTAAATAATTATTGTATTTCTTATATATATATATATATATATATATATATATATATATATATATATATATATATAAAAGGTGTGTAATGTTATTTTTTCTGATGCATTCTGATTTTTTTCAATCGCAAGAAAGGAGTCATAATTAAATAGGCAGAACAAATTTATTGTGTTCATTTCCATTTTATTTATTATTTAATATAATTGTGCGTGTGCGTGTGTGTGCGTGTGTGTGTGTGTGCGTGTGTGTGTTTGTGTGTGTGTGTGTATTTCACCTGTATTGATGTTTATACATTTTTTATTTTATTTTTTGATCATTCCATCGTGTGTAAAGGATTGTCAAAGTAAATAGAACGATCTTTAAATAATTCTTGTTTTTCTTATATATATATATATATATATATATATATATATATATATATATATATATATATAATATGTGTAATGTTATTTTTCTGATACAATTTGTTTTTCAATCGCTAGAAAGGATTGTCATAATTAAATAGAACGATGTTTATACCGGGTTTCGTTTTAATAACTAACTCTCTTTCTGTTTATTGATTTTCTTATGTATATATATATATATATATATATATGGTAAGGAGAAAGTTCATTTGCTTTGGTAAATCGTGTGAATTAAAATAAATGGTGGTATTTAGCAACTCTCCCTAATAAGGTACACCTGAACATTTAAAATAACAAATGGTATCTGGCAACTCATCCTTCCTCTATGTAAGACCCGCTTGGCTTCGGGACCTTCATAAAGATGTGAACTTCGGCGGAATAAGGATCTCTCCTTCGTTCTTAGGTTAAGACTTAGGTTAGTTTCTCTTTGGGGGGTAAGGACATCCCAACTTCTCCCCAAAGCCCTCCTCCATCTCTCCTTTCTCTTCCTCTGTTAGGTTAAGGCAACCCCTTTGG